>JAQHUG010000529.1:271797-319970 GCA_028555095.1 Dicrostonyx torquatus | reverse complement strand
AGAGAGAGAGAGAGAGAGAGAGAGAGAGAGAGAGAGAGAGAGAGGTGGTGACCTAGCATCCAAATTGGGCTGGTTCAATCACTTTGGTTAAGAGACCACCATTAGGAAGTTGGGTTCATCTTAAGCCATGCCAAAGAGATGGGAAGAATAGTTAGTCCTTTAAAGAGATGGTGTACTGTTCCTTCCCAGAATCCCCTCATGCATTGCAGCCCGGAAGACTCTTAAGTTTACCTGCTTTGTTTTGTTTTGTTTTGTCTTGTTTTTTTCTGAATTATTCTCTAGATTATAAATTCATTTTTTAAACATTATTTTCTAAGCTTGTTTTCCTTAATACTTTGGGTTTCCCTGAACATTTCAGTTTCCTTGATTTCTCTAAAGCCTCCCACCCCCGCCACAGGCTGCTTGCCTGCTACCCCTCTGACCTCCACAACTGGGTTAAATGGCTGACCCCTTCCCTTCTCCCCTCCATTCTCTAGGCATTGGTTACTGAAGTTTTCAGTTTACCTGCCTGGGGTTTTTCTTAATCTGTAATGAAATCGTCCTTACACTTCCGTGTGAGTCATTTCTTAAATCCCTGCCCCACACCCCAGACAGACTGGGCTTCTCTGTGTAACTCTGGCCATTCTGGAACTTGCTCTGTAGACCAGACTGGCCTCAAACTCAGAGATTCTCCTGTTTCTGCTGGGATTAAAGGTGTGCACCACCACTACCCAGCCTCCTAGATTCTCTTATTAATGAGACAAAGAACCCCAAAAGGAAAAACTGGTTTCCCCTGTCTCTGCTTTGAGTTAACCTTTAACCTAGATGCTATCCAAATGCAAGACTTGGGACAGTGATGTTTGTGAACCCTCTACTCTACAGACAGCAAGGATAAGGAGAAACTTACATACATCTCAGAGACAAGATTGACCACTTGGCCAAAGGGATGAGATAGAATTTTGGAATGACTTTGTTTCCCCCGCCCTGTAAAAACTGCTAGTTAAGGAAGGTGCGGAAGGCAATCTTTAGGTGCTAACCCACTATCTGAGTAAAAAGTAGCTTAGAGTTTGGTTTACAGCTTTGTGCATATGCTGGACTGAGTACAAAATTATGGATAATTCCAGGGCGAGGGAGGAGTGAGTGAAAGTATTCTATTGACTCCGCTGATTTCAGGAGGTCACATAGCTCCTCAGTCACTCCTCTGATGATGACCCACATTCAGGCCTTCAGTCAGGCAAGGAGGTAAACATCTCTCTTACTCTGATGACTTTAAATATAGTATATGCTGGGATGTTAGCAAGTGCACAGCAGGGCCAGAGGTATCTTTGGGAACCATCCATCTCATTTAATTATTTATTGTGTATATGGAGATTCTTTTTTTTTTTTTTTCCCGAGACAGGGTTTCTCTGTGGCTTTGGAGCCTGTCCTGGAACTAGCTCTTGTAGACCAGGCTGGTCTCGAACTCACAGAGATCCGCCTGCCTCTGCCTCCCGAGTGCTGGGATTAAAGGCGTGCGCCACCACCGCCTGGCTATATGGATATTCTTTTTCAGTGCACTTTGGAGGGAGGACAAAGGACAGCTTGTGGGTGGCCATTCTCTCCTCCCATCACAACTGAACTCATGCTGTATGGCTTGGCTTAGCAGTAGGTACCTTTATCCTCTGAACCATCTCACCCTTTTTACCTTGTTTTTCAAAACAAGGTCTTTTTCACTGGGACCTGGGGCTGATAGGTTTCACTAGACCAGCCTTGAACTCCAGTCTCAACCTCCAGAAGGCTGGAAATACAGCAAACAGCACCATGCTTGGTTTAAATCACTCATTTATTTAAAAAACAGCCCTGAAGTTTATTAAAAGGGAATTTTACACACAGATTTAGGCCCCACAGTAAACTGAAAGAGGGGCTCAGAGAAAGAGTGTGGGCGTGCCTTAAACCTGGTACAGGGAATGGGGAAATCGTTCTTTGTGAAGGGCACAGAACCCTTTCCGTTGTTTTCCTTCTGCCTCCTCCTATTGTCTATGAGCTCACACCACAATGCTCAGTTTATGATTAGCTCACAAGCTTAGGTGGCCAGGTGTAGCCTCACACTTTCTAGATTTTGCTTTTGTTTGTGGTGTTCAAAGGCCAACCTACAGCAAACGACTTTTTTGCCCGTGTTCCGTGAGTGGAGTTAAAAAAAAAAAAAAGCAAATTTGCAAAGAGATTTATCAGAAAGATCTGGCTGACTCATCCGTGGTTTGCAGTGAGGCCATATCTTACCCTACTTCCCCCCTCAGCCACAACCCACGCTCTTGAGTGAGCCGCAAGGGGAGGTCACAGGGAGGTAAGCTTCACAGGCAGCAGAGGTGTGGGGGAGAGAGAGAGAGAACAAGGGGGTGAGTAGCTCACTGCCCAGTGAAGTTGCAGGGGATTTCCTTACCATGCTGAGCAAGATGGACTGGGAATTTTCTGTTTTTGGAAGACAGCCTATCGTAAATCTCGGTTAGACGACTTGGCTAATCGAACAGGGGACTCCAGTGTGATTTGGTCTGGTCTCCTGGGGCCTGGTGTAGGAAGCCAGTACCCACAAAAGCATCTGGTAAAATGAGTTTAACAGTGGGCAATGCTCTGGCATTGGTGGTGCAAGCCTGTAACCCTAGCTATCTGAGAGATTGAGGCAGGAATAGGAGGGAGAGGGGAGAATACAAACAGGAAAAAGAGGAAGAGGAGGAGGAATAAGAAAAGGAGGAAAGGGGAGGGCTAGGAGGTAACTCAGCCATGTGCAGCACCACATAAACTGAGTGTGAAAGCACGGGTCTGTAATTCCATCGCTCAGGAAATGGAGGAAGCAGGAGGATCAGAAGTTCAAGACCATCCTCAACTCCATAGAGAGTATGATGTCAGTTTAGGGATATGGGGCTCGGAGAGTAGGGGAATGGACAGAGAGACGCGGAGCAGGGAGAGAAATGACTTTTGCACGAGCGCCACCTGGAGGTATATCGTGGAACTGCAGAGAGAACCTGGAAATCTACAGAAGGAACCCTTGAGGTTTCAGGTGTCCTTAGCCGACTGACAGGAGGAGATGCATCCCCAGTACAGGAGGTGCAGATGACAGGATTGCATCCTTGTGAGAGAGCAGGAGAGGAATAGAAGGTCCAGGTGGGGAATAAAGAAATAGCTGAGTGTCCTAACTCGGCAGCTGCAGGCAGCCTGCCAAAGCGTTTCAATTACTAAGCTGACACCATTTTCTTTTCTTCTCGCATCTGACTAATATATATATAAAAAGGACTGGAAGTTTTTATGACCTAAGATGACGATGAAGGTCATTAAACTCACTTTCTATGGCGCCCAAAGACACAGGCAAAGATTTAGGTGCCAGGCATGATGGTCTATGCCTTTAACACCAGCACTTGGGAGGCAGAAGCAGACAGATCTCTGTGAGTTTGACACCAACCCACTCTACACAGAGAGTTCTAGGACATCCAGGACCATGCAGACAAAGGCTGTCTCAAAAAAAGCAAAAAAAGAATTAGACCCGAGGGAAGTGGTTAATGGAGAAAACTGATGAAATAATCACATCTATGGCTTTATTAACTTAAAAAGATATATATGCAAAATTTACTTAGTTTATTTTAGTGATTGACTGTGTGTGTGTGTGCCTGAGTGTATCTATATGCACAGGGGCCAGAAGAGGTGTCAGATCCCCTGAAAATGGAATTACAGGCTATTGTGAGCCCCCAGTGTCGGTGCCAAGCCTGGGTCCTCTGCATTAACAGCCAACAGCGTCAGACATGGTTTCCATCTCATGGAGTGGGTCTTAAATAAATGAAGCAGTGTTGGTTACTTCTGTAATATTTGTGCCATGGTTGTGCCAGTATATATTACAGGCAGGTTACCATTGCAGGAAGAAAAAAAGGTTTGCATCTGGGTGGTATTGAGGTAAGACACCTTGGAACACTCAGTCCTAAGGTGGATGCCTTCATTAAATCTCTCCCCTCAAGGCTCAGGGGGAGAGGAAAGACCGCAAAAGCCGAAGGTGGTAGATAACGCTAAAGAAACAGCATCTTCCAGACACACACACACACAAAACCATGACAGCATCCACAAGACCTACACAGGCTTAAGCCAGACCAAATCCCAGCACTTTCAAGGAAAGTGGTTGAGAAGTCATGTTGTTTCAAGACAAGAGTCTCACTGGCTAGCCTGGAGCTCCCTGTGTAGACTAGACTGGCCTCAAACTCATACAGTCCCACCTATCCCTGCCTTCCTAGAACTGAGATTAAAAGTGTGCCACGCAATACCTAGCCAACCACTGAGTTTTGACTGTTTATAGCACCAGATTTAAATTCCTACCATTAATTAGGCTCAAGTTCAATCAGGGCCTCAAGTTCAATCAGAAAGTAGTTACCTCTATAGCAGACTTGCCATGCTGCCCCAGTGGGCACATAGTGCTTGACTGTTTGGTAGGTGTAGCACGAATTCTAATTGTCCTTAATAATAAAAACACAGTCAGCTATCAGGGGGTAAAAGCTGAAAGATCAGAGAAGCAGAACGGCCAGTCACTAGAGTTCTTACCTCTACCAATGTTCAGACCAAAGGCGATCTTGTCCTCAGACTGTCTTCTCAGACTAACTGCCTAGACTACAACCTCATACTGCACTGAGATCCTGCCTCCTCCCGCCTTATTCCTCTCTCTGCCAAGCCATATCACTCCTGTCTCCACCTCCCTAGTGCTGGGATCACCTTTGTGTGAGCTCTTTTTCTCTTTTAGACAGATTCAATCTTATGTAGCCCAGGGTGGCCTTGAACTAATGGAGATCCATCTGCCTCTGTCTCCCAAGTCCTGGAATCAAAGGTATGTGCCACCACTGCCTGGCCTCTATCTCTGCTCTGACAGAAACAAAATGTCACTAGAGGTAGCGTTGACACAGGGTCCACAGCTAAGGAATGCTGTTGATGGAAGTCATGCCCCAACAATCTGCACAGCACTTTCTGGCACTATGAGGCCTAACCAGCAGGGAAGAAGCTTCTAGTTCAATCCTGTTTCTCTCTGTCTTGCGACTAAGATGTATGATATCATTAAGGCATCACTATATCCAGTTACAGTGCCGGGGACTGACTGCATCATGGGTTTCATGAGTGCAAGGCAAGCACTCTATCAGCTGGGCTCCATCCCAGCCCTCCCTGTGCCGTTTCATACACGTCTATAACTGCAGTTTGCTCATAGTCACCCTCTGCCCTTGCTCTCTCTTGTCCTCCTCCAGTCAATTGTTCTCCTTTCTCCTCCCCGTTTCCATGTTGTGTGTACAACAAAGAGAAAGCCTGCGGTCTTTTTTTCTGAGTCTGGTTCATCTCCAGGTTCATCTACTTTTCCCCCTGGAAATGACAAAATTCCATGCTTTTCTGTATGACTGAATAAAACTCTCTGATGTATCAATTGCTTTTTGAAATGGTATTTTAAAAAAGTATTTAGTTTTTTCATCATGCATGACCATGAGTGGATATGTGCCCAAGAGTACGTCACATGCATGGAGCTGGCAGTACAGGTGCTTGTGAGCCCTCCAATACAGGTTCTGGCAACCGAACTCAGGTCTTCTGGAGGAGCAGCAATTGTTCCTTAACCGCTGAGCCATCCTTTGGTCTTTTAAAATGGTATTTTAGGATGATAAATGGTTCAGAGGTTGAGAACATTGACTGCTCTTCCAGAGGTCCTGAGTTCAGTTCCCAGCAACCACGTAGTGGCTCACAACATTGGTGCCCTCTTCTGGTGTCCAGGCATACATGAAAGCAGAACACAGTATACATAATAAATAAACAAAATTGGCATTGAATTAATTCTTTGAGAAATTATGGAATGTATTTTGATCATATTTACCATCCTCCCTAATTCTCCCAGATCCACTGCCTTCTTTACCCACTCAATTTCATTTCATTTCCTTTTTTTTTTCTTTTGTCCATTTGAAGTTTATTGCTGGCTAAATGTTCAGACCATCTCATGGATGGTGATTAACCCACCAGGGACCACACCCTTAAACAAAATGGGTTCTCCCTTGCCGAGCAGCTATCAATAGCTCCTCAGCTAGGGTGTGGGCCCTTGAGCCTATCTCCCCGTCCATGCTGGGATGGTTTGAGCTCCCGCAGGTCTTGGGCATGCTACTGTAACTTCTGTGTTCCTTGGTGCAGCTAGCTGCCCTACTATGTCCGCAAAACTGTTTCATTGCAGTCGATCACCTCAGACTCTTATACTCTATTCTCACTCCTGTTTGTTTTGTTTTTTTTGGATGGGGGTCTCTCTACATAGCCCTCCTTGTCCATCTTGGAATTTACCATGTAAACCAGGCTGGTTTCAAATTCACCTGCCTCTGCTTCCCAAATGCTGGGCTCGAAGGTGTGCACCCCTGTGCCTGGTTCCACCTTCTCTTTCTCCATGACCTCTGAGCTCTGCGAGGAGGGAGAGCCATATAGATTTCTCACTTAGGGCTAAGTGTTCTGAAGTCTCTTATTCTCTTCTCTTGTGCATTTGTACCACATTTTCTTTATCCATCCCTTGGTTGATTTACGTCATTGGTTTCGAATTTTGGCTCTTGTGAACAGTGCTGCAGTAACCGCAGGCATGCAGGTGTCTCTGTGCTGTGCTGACTTACTGCCTTTGTGTGTATGCCCAGAGGGTGGTACAGCTGGATCTTACGCTAGCTCTGTGATTTTTATTTTTTATTTTCTGAGAAACTTCCACCCTGGTTTTCATAGTGGCTGCATCAGCTTACACTCCAAAAAGCGATGAATAAAGGGTCCGTTTCATTTCATTCTCTCTCCCATTTTGTCTTTGATTTCCTGGATGATAGCCATGTTGAGTGGGGTGAAATGGAATCTCGATGTAGCCTTAATTTGCATTTCCCTGATGACTAAGGATGAAGAATGCTTTTTCGTGTATTTATTGGCTCTTTGTTTTTCTTCATTTGAGAACTGCTTGTTCCTTCCATTGGCCCATTTACTGACTGGATGATGTGTTGTTTGGCATGTCTGCATCTTTACCACCCCTGTGCTCACAGCCAAGGTGACCACTTCACCTCAATGTATGCAATGTATTTATGATTAAATTCACTCCCTTTAACCTCTCTTATCTCACCATTTTTATACACCTTTCTTCCAAACCATCCCCTCCTACTTTTATGTAATTGTGTATTTTCTCTCTCTTTCTCTCTCTCTCTCGTGTGTGTGTGTGTGTGTGTGTGTGTGTGTGTATGCAGGCAAGCAGTCACAACTGCTGTGTGTCCTGAGAAGTCCCTCACTCAGAAGCACACACTCCCACATATTGAGACCCCCTCACCCACACAGACCAGGCCTGTGAAGTCAGGGACAGCTGGCCTTACCACTTGCAGCACCCTTGTTGGAGGTCTTCTGTTCACACCTGGAAAGGAAATTATCCGTCTTCACTCAGCCCAACCTTCTATCCAACACTGTAGACCAAAGGGTTTTAGTCCCATAATAATTCTCAGCTTCTTCCCCAGCACATCCCTCAGGGATAGGCCAGATAACAAAACAAAACAGGGTAAATTCATTTTTCTCACAGTCTGGAGGCTGGAAGTTGGAGATCAAATGTCAGTAGTTCTCCAAGGAGAAATTTTTTTCTTTTGTTCAAGAACAACAAAGTAAGAAAAACTGCTGTTCTTGGCTAGTAGATGGCAGCCTTCCCACTGTGGCCTTGCATGCTTTCTCTCTTTTCCTAACATTTCATATATATGATAGATTTATTTGTATGTATGTGTGCATGCATGTGTGCATGTGTCTGTCTGTGCTCACGTGCAGGTGAACGCACCTATTTATCTGTGCAAAGGTCAGAGTAGGTATCGGACATCTTCCTTTGTCACCCTCCACCTGTCCCAGTTAATTTTAATTGTCAGCTTGACACAGACCAGAATCTTCTGAAAAGAGCATCTCAATTGAGGAATTGCCTAAATCATATTGGCCTGTAGGCGTTTCTGTGCCCAGCCCCTGTGGGTGGCACCATCCCTAGGCAAGGTGCGCTTGTATAAGAAAGCCAGCAGACTAAAAACAGGTCTGTCAGTGATCCGGCAAGCAGTATCCTCTGCAGTTTCTGCTGTTTCTTTGGCTACCAAGTGAGTTCCTTGGTTGGGTGAAAGCAAGCAGGCTTGACTTCAGGTTCTTGCCTTGAATTTTTGTGATGGATATGACCTAGAAGTGTAAGCCAAAGCCAAATAAATCCTTTCTTCCCCTAAATTGCTTCTTTTTTTTTTGTCATAGCAGAAGAAAGGAAAGTGGAGTGGAGCGACACCTACTGCTCTGAGGCAGGGTCTCTCCTCTGCCTCAGGGCTTGCACTTTCTCAGCAAGCTAGAAGCCAGCAAACCTCAGTGACCTTGTTTTTAGATGCCTAGTATTCCTTCCTCTAACTTCATGTCCTCCTCTTACTCCCTGATATGAGGGAAAATACATGAAACTTTTCTGTCTTATTTCAATTAACATGGTGATCCCAGTTCATCCATTTTCCTGAAAACAGTAGATTCCATTTTTTCTTTTCTAACTGAATAAAGCTTTTCCATGTGTATATGCCAGATTTTCTTTATCCATTCATCCGATGATGGACAGCTGGATGGATTCCATGCTCTGGCTATTGCAATTAGTATTACAATAAACCTGGACATGCAAGGGCTTTTCTTTGTCTTTTTGTTTCAGTCAGGAATGATAGACCAGACTGGGCAAGGTAGCTCAGTCGGTAACAAGCATAAGGACGTGCCTCAATAGCTGGGCAGTGGTGACACATACCTTTAATCCCAGCACTTGGGAGGCAGAGGTAGGCCGATCTCTGTGAGTTCATGGCTAACCTGGTCTACAGAGTGAGTTCCAGGACAGTTAGGGCTGTTACACAGAGAAACCCTGCTTTCCTATAGAATCCAGGACCACCAGCTCAGGGGTGGCACCAAACCACATCAACCATTCAAGGAAATGCCCCACAAACATGCTCACAGGCCAGTCTGATAGAGACCAAAAAGATAAAAAAATATTATATATGTAAGGATGTTTTACCCATGTGCAATTCTTGGTGCTGCAGGTCAGAAGAGGACCCTGGGTAATTCTGTCACTGAATTTACTAATGGTTGGGGACCACCATGTGAGTGCTGGGAATTGAACTTAAGTCTTCTGTAAGAGCAACAGTACTCTTAATCACCGAACCATCTCTCCAACCCCAGGACCTGATTTTTTCCCTTGAACTCAGGAAACAAAACTAGACATTATGGCATGTACTTCTAGTCCCAGTGTTGCAGAGTGAAGACAGGAAGATCCCTCAGGCTTGTTGACCAGCTTAGCCTATTCAACAAGTTCCAGGGCAAGTGAGAGCTTTACCTTGTCTCAAAAAACAAAGGCAATGACCCCTGGGAAATAACACCCAAGGTTGCCTTCTATCCTCTGCATGCGTCTGCACCCTCACCCACATGTGTAGCCACCCACTCACCCACCCACAGATGGGGGGGGGAGAGAGAAAAGGGGAAAGAGGGTGAGAGAGAGAATGATAGACTGAGGGAGAGCAGAGGGATGCTGAGTTTGGAAGCAATTAAAATCTAGAAAACGAAGCCCAAGGCATCACCACTCACCCCCGGTTCCTGGATGTTTTGAATCATCATTCTTATTTCTTGTTAAAGACCAGCTTCCTCCACATGGCAGGGACAGATGGTCCTGAGGGCTCCCAAGTTTTAAAGAGCGTGACTGTGTGCTAGAGAGGAGCTGCAGATGCCCCTCCCCCATCAGCTGCTCCCGATGAGACTTAGCCACTATGTCACAGGGAGGCTGTGGTGTGAGAAGAGGGGGCAGGAGGGGTAGCAGAGGTTTCCTTAAGAGCCATAATCCTAAAACTTCTGCATGGGCTGACTGTGTGCACAGCCCAGATGCTGCAGGATTTAGTCACCTGGGAAGGGGAAACCTCAATGAGGAGTTGTCTCTATCAGACTGGCCTGTGAGCATGTTTGTGGGGCATTTCCTTGAATGGTTGATGTGGTTTGGTGCCACCCCTGAGCTGGTGGTCCTGGATTCAATAGGAAAGCATGCTGAGCAAGCCAGCAGAAGCAAGTCAGTACTTAGCATTCCTCCATGATCTCTGTTTCAGTTTCTGCGTCCAGGTTCCTGCTTGAAATCCTGGCCTGACTTCCCTCAGGGATGGACCTGTGACATGGAGATGTAAGAGGAAACACACCCTTTCCCCCTAAGTTAGTTTTGGTAATGATGCTTTATCACAGCAATTGTAATTTGTAACATGACGATGTTAAGAGATGGGGTCTCTTGGAGGTAACGGGATCAGTGCCCTTAAAAGAGACCCCAGAGATTTGCTACCCCTTTTACCATGCAACCTGGTGTGAAGCCAGGTGTGACAGCTCTTGTCTGGAGTCCCAGCTCTCGGGAAGCTGGGGCAAGAGGATCGCCAAGAGTTTCAGGCCAGCCTCAGCTATAGAGTCAGACCTTGTGTCTGCGTGAGTGAGTGTGTGTGTGTGTGTGTGTGTGTGTGTGTGTGTGTGTGTGAGAGAGAGTGAATATGTGCAAATAAGTGTAGGTGCATGGGGAGGCATGAAGGTGCAGAAGAAGGCATCAGAACCCTGGAGCTGTGATGTGGAATGTCCTTCTGTATATGTGCTGCTTTTATTGGTTAATGAATAAAGCTGTTGTGGCCTGTGACAGGGCAGAATATAGCCAGGCTGGAAGAGAGAGAGAGAGAGAGAGAGAGAGAGAGAGAGAGAGAGAGAGAGAGAGAGAGAGAAGGCAGAGTTGACACCATATAGCTGCCGAAAGAGTACACACTGTTGACACCTTACCTGGTAAGCCACAGCCTTGTGGCGATACACAGATTAATAGAAATGGGTTAATTTAAGATGTAAGAGTTACTTAATAAGAAGCCTGAGATAACAGGCCAAATATCGTTGTAATTAATATAGTATCTGTGTGATTATTTGGTTTGGGGAGTCTGGGAAATGAACAAGTAGTCTCTGTTTACAGATGATGATGTGGGATGTCCTTCTGTATAAGTGTTGCTTTTATTGGTTAATGAATAAAGCTACTTTGGCCTATAGCAGGGCATAATATAGCCAGGCTGGAAGACATGTATAGAGAGAGTAGGCAGAGTCAGGGAGACACCACATAGCTGCCAAAGGAGAAAGACACCCGCAGGAACTTTACAGGTAGGCCACAGCTTCGTGGTGACACACAGATTAATAGAAATGGGTTAATTCAAGATGTAAGAGTTAGCTAGAAATATGCCTAAGCTGTTGGCCAAGCAGTGTTGTAATTAATATAGTTTCTGTGTCATTCAGGTCTGGGTGATTGGTAAATGAACGACCAGTCTCTGCCCACGGAACTGGAGTTACAGGTAGTTGTGAGCCATCAGATGTGGGTGCTGGAACCCAAACATTGGTCTTCTGTCTGCAAGAGCAACAAGTGTTCTTAACTGCTGAACCATTTCCTTAGTCCCATTGGTTGGTTTCAATTTTTTAAATTGCATTTTTATTTGTGTGTGTGTGTGTGTGTGTGTGTGTGTGTATACATGTAAAGATCAGAGGGCAACTAGTGAAAGCCAACTGTCTCCTTTCACCATATGGGTCCTGATGATATAACTCAACTCATTAGGCTTGGCAGCAAGCACCTTTACTTGATAAGATATCTCATGGGCCCTGCCCCACTCACCTTAAAAAAGCAGCAACACAAGTTGAGCAGTGGTGGTGCACACCTAATCCTAACCTTAATCCCAGCACTCAGGAGGCAGAAGCAGGTGTATCTCTAAGTTTGAGGTCAGCCTGTTCTACAGAGTGAGTTCAAGGACAGTCAGGCCTACACCTATCTATAGCCTGTCTACACGGAGACCCTGTCTTGGGCTAAGAAAAGAAACACAAAGAAGCCATTTAGCCATTTATGATGCAATTAGGCCCTCAGCAGACAATAGAGCTGTCCCATAAGCATCTCAGACTTCACCTCCAGAATGTGAACATTTTTATTTATAAGTCTTGCACTCTGTGGTGCTTTGTTAAAGCAGACTGGATGAATAAAACATTCTCTCCTGACCTCTTATGCCTTGGACTTTAATCAGGAATATTCATGGAGGAGCTGATGGTCTAGAGCTTATAGACAGACTAGTCAGACTTAGAAAAAGATCGTGACCTTTGACTTTAGAACCTTTGAGTTTGGTAATATAGGCTCTAAGCTGTGTGCATGTCATCTGCCTTTGTGTATACCTTCATGTCCCATGTCTTCATGCTTGCGTGACTCTGTGTAAGTTTTGGTCTGTGGTTCTGACATGCTGGTGGTTTTCAATAAGAATGTAGGCTTGTCTGTGGACTACTATGTGTAGCTGTCTCTGTGGGTCTCTGCATAGTACAGCGCGTTCATTTGGCTTCCATTACTGTGTTTAGAGTGGTAATGACTTGGACTGTAAAGGAGAAACCATGAATTCAACCAAGTTGCTGAGCATGTTCAGTCTCTTTCCAAAGCATTGTGGGATTTAGCCCTCCTACAGGACATACTGTGCCTACTATATGATGTATATTTCCAGATTCCCAGTTTGTCAAAGATGAGAAGGTCCTCAGAGACCATTCCATCCAAGGGTTTTTTGTTTTTTTTTTTTAAATCTTCCTTGATACACTAGAACTCAGAGTTCTATCTCTCTAATTCTTAGCTTGGTAATTCTTTCAGATTTACATAATGCATTGGTCTAGAACGAGAGTTGGCTAACTATGGCCCTCCATTTGTGCTTATAAATAAAGCTTTATTTGAACATAGCCAGCTATGTTTATCAGTTATGTATCAGTAATAGATACTGAACTCCTATAGCCATAAAGCCAAAATCACTATTGCTTGCTCCTTTTCAGAGGAAAAAAAATCTGCCTTCTGAGGGTCTAGGACCTAACAGATTTGGGATTTATATCTGAGCCTTATGACTTTGAAAATATAAGTAGTTTTGATTGTGAGAACTTTGGGTCTTTTGTTTATCACTGTAGAAATGAGAAAAATGACTGTCTCATGTTCCTTCCATCTTTCCTCTGGATGTTCAGAAGCCTCTGATCCAACTGTGGTTCTGCTTCTTCCTTGGGAATAGCTGTTGTATTGGTCTATGAGGAGGAGGGAGCAGAAGTGGGGAACAAGGCTCAGACAGCTGTGGGTATGACGGAGAAAGCCCTGCAGGAGATGACTTCAGCAAATATGTTCAACTTTATTCCAGAATATAAGGATTGGAAAGCCTGGGGACAAACCTTAATTTACTTTAAGTGGCAAGCTCCTGTCATAAGCCTTCTTATGTGACATCAGGATCCCATAGCAAAGCTCCTAGCAGAAGCCTTGGTAACCGTTTGTGCAGCAGAGGAGGCCTCTAGCAGGAAACTGTGGTGAGGGTCACCCTAGAGATAAATCAAGCATCCAGGCTTAGGGACTGCTTTTAGATAAGGTCAGTCCTGGGGGTCAGGGACAGTCTCCAGATAAGGGCAGGTAGAGAGCAGGAAGTTCTGCTGGGGGAGGAGGGAGTCCCCATGTCCGCGAGCTTTGGAAAAAACTGCCTGGCCATGGTAGACTGCAACCTTTGACCAGTCATCATGGCCTCCCAACATCCCACCTTGATATTTCTGGAAAGGTAGACGCAAAGACAGGATGTCTGTTATTGTTCTTGATGATGTGGACTTTTCCTGGTCACAGATAGGATTTGGAGAGTGTCTTTTTTATGAATTCATTACTGTAATTATATAACAACAAATTTTCATCATAACTACTGCTTGTCTTGGATTATAGATTGAAAAAAGCAGGAAATAAATGTTTGTCTTATGCTTTATTCAAAAATTATTGTTGTGTTATTGCATGTGTATCTTTGTGTGGGTATGCGCACCTAAGTTCAGTTACCCAAAGAGGCTAGAAGAGAGCATCATATCCTCTGGAGCTGGACCCAGTCAATGTCAGTGGTGGGAACCAAATCCAGGTCCTCTGCAAGAGGGGCGTGCACTCTTAACTGATGAGCTATTGCTCTAGCCTCTCTCCATTTGTAATACAGTGCTATGTGTCCCAGCTGGCTTGGAATTCACTATGAAGCCAAAGATGGCCTTAAACTTCCGGATCCTTCTTCCTCCACCTCCTGAGTGCTGGGATAACAGATCTGTTTATGTACTGGAGATGGAACCCAAGACTTTGAGTACTAACTGAGCAAATGGTCGATTTTTTAAAACTCCCATATTCAACACTTCTATGAGTTAGTTTTCTAGCCTCTTCTGAAGGGAGTCTATGATTTTTTTCCCTAACAGATCCGCTAAATAAGATCCCCCAATCCCTCCCTTTTCTCCTTGGCTAAAAGTCTGTGAGTCTGTAAGCCTGGAATTGTCATTATCAGTCATAGACTCATAGGAACAGCTGGTCTGAATAATAATAACACAGAAATAGAAATGGAGATGAGAGGCAAAGGAAGGGAAGCTGAAGTGCTTTTCATTATGTGGATGCAGGCATCTGAGGATGTCTCTACAGCTCTGCGTTTTCTTCAGCTTGCTTACATAACCAACCGGCCTTTCTTCCTTCCTTCCTTCCTTCCTTCCTTCCTTCCTTCCTTCCTTCCTTCCTTCCTTCCTTCTTTCCTTTCTTCCTAAGGTTTTCTTACTTGAATTTTTCCTTTTGTCACTTCTGTCCAAGAGGTTAAACTAAGCTAATTGTCAAAGAGGGTATACATAAAATATAAATTAACATGTAGAAACATTAGGCTCCTCTACTCAGACCCAAATTTGAACCTACAGCTTAGGTTAAAGCAATTTTAAGGCAGGTGTGGTGGCACACGACTTTAATCCCAGCACTCAGGAGGTAGGGCAGGAGGATCTCTGAGCTTGAGGCCAGCCTGGCCTACAGAGAGAGTTCTAGAATTGTCAGGGCTACATGGAGTAGTCCTTGGTCTTGAAAACAACAACAAAAACCAATTTCAAATGAGTCTAATTTCAAATGGCTCAGTGGTTAAAGATGCTTGCTGATAAACCTGACAATTATTAAGTTTGATCCCTAGGATCCACATGGTGGAGGAAAAGGACAAACTTCCACAGGTTATCCTCTGACCCCTACATGTGTGTGCTCACTCACACACATGAAAGAAGCGTAATCATAATTTTAAAAACATCTTAAAATCTTTCAAATGCACCAAGTATTCAAGGGTTAACAAACATCATGATATTGTATACATTTATGTATGTTTAGTAGCATAAGTATTACCATATATTGACTATCAATGGATGTCTATTTAATAAAAGTATGGAAAAAGCACACAGGAATGAAGCTAGGCATGGTGTGGCACAGCTTCTAATGGTGGCACTTGGGAGATGGAGGTAGGAAGATCAGGAGTTCAAGGTTATCCTCAGGTTAGCTTAAAGTTAGCCTGGACTACCTAAGACCCTGTCTCAAACAAACAAACAAAAAAGCAAAGGAGAGATAGAGGCTGCATTACATAGTGTTTGCCTCTGGTGATGGTGGGAGGGGGAAAACAAACTAAGGGTAGGTATGGGTGGGAAATATATCTCAGTTGGAAAGTACTTGCCTAATGTGGGTCAAGTCCTGTGTTTAAGACTTAATACTCCAAAAAAGAAAACTTAAAACAAAAAGAAAGGAAGAAGAAGAAGAAGAAGAAGAAGAAGAAGAAGAAGAAGAAGAAGAAGAAGAAAGCAAAATGTTACTGTCTAGACAATATCAGGCTATGCATTTCCATTTATATTTTTATTTTTAATTTATTGAATTATTTTGGAATAAAAAATTTTTAAAAAGGGCCAAGCATGATGGCACATGCATTTAATCACAGTATTTGGCAGACAGAGGCAGGTGGATCTTTGTGAGTTCAAGGCCAGCCTAACCCACATAGCAAATTCCAGGCCAGCCAGGGATACATAGTGAGAACCTGTTTCAACAAACAAACAACAATAATAAAGATAAAACCCCCAAACATCAAAAAAATCATAAAAAGAGAAAATTATTCAAAAGCTGCTCATGGGCTAAGGATATTTATATAGAGGATCCAAATGTTCACACTTCCATTTCTTCCTGTATTAAAACAATGCCTTGCAAACTCGAGTGACAGAACTTTGGAAAGAAAGCATGTGTGTGTATGTGTCTCTCTGTGTGTCTCTTGAGTGTCTGTGCGTGTCCGTGTACATATGTGTGTGTGCGTGTCTGTCTGTCTGTGTGCATCCCTGTGTGTTTCTCTCTCTGTGTGTGCATGTGTGCTGAGATATGCTCTCTGTATGCAGCTCAGGTTGACCTCAAATTCACAGTCTTCTGCTTCAGCCTCCTGAGTGTTGGATTCCAGGTGTCACTCACCGCAGCTGGCTTCATGTTCATTTTTACACATGTGATCACTCTCAGTGTCACTGAAACAAAGAAGTCCATGCCAGAGAAACCTTACAATGATGCATTTAAAGAATCAGATTGGGGTCTCTAACTGACAGCATACACACAATAAACTCAGGGGTAGCTTACCCATCTAATGCCACATCCTCCCTCTACCTGTGGGACTGGAAAGGCTCCAAATACCCAGGTTGCAGTTGAAATCAGGGTACTTTTTGTTTGTTTTTGGAGACAGGGTTTCTTTGTGTAGACCAGACTGTCCTTGAAATTAGAGATCCCCCTACTTCACCTCTGCCTCTCGAGTGCTGGGACTAAAGGCATGATATATAATATGTTATATATTATATAATAAAACATATATTATTTCATTGTGTGTGTGTGTGTATGTGTGTGTGTGATTCTGAGTGTGTGTATGCAGGAGCCCATGGAAGTCAGAAGAAACCATTAGATCCTCTGGAACTGAAGTTACAGACAGCTGGCAGTCATCATGTGGGTGTTGGGAATGGAACCCAGATCCTCTGTAAGAGCAGTAAGTGCTCTTAAAGGCAAAGACATATCTAGCCCCCAGGGTGCATTTTTTATGAATTTCTTTCTTGGTGTCAGGCCAGGCTGGGAGGAATGAACCTATGGAAGAAACTGAAGCTTAGGGCTGAACTGTTAATATGGAGGTGTGGGGGACTTTCCTGTAGGCAAATTCCCAGGAGAGCTGTAGCTGGATCGTTTGCTTGTTCTGTTATTAGTATTTTCGAGGAACCTACACACTGCAGTAGTTCCTGCTAGCACTCCTACCAACAGTATATAAAAGGGCTCATCCTTTTTTTTTTTTTTTTAAAAAAAAAACCTCATGATTTTTTTGGAATCTTATCACTTACCTATAGCCTCCTTCTGCCTTGGGTGGTTCTGAGAGAGTTTGGTGGGGGTGGGGGAGATGGGTGAAAAGCTATGAATGGAAAATGGAAGACTTGAGGGAGAGGGAGGTGAGGCAGAAATAGGCTGCGGGTTGGGTAGGGCTGACCATAGCAATTGGTGATATTTAAATGGGGCCTTAGAAGAATGGAGTGGGAAGGAAGTGGGGGCATGAAGCTTGCCAAAGACTGCATTCATTTACCTCTTAGGAGGCTCTTCATGGGATGAACCTATAAAACATACCAGGAAGAATAATTTACATATATGTCTATGTATACAGATATACATGTGTGTGTCTGTATGTGTGTGTGAATGACAGGGTTTCACTATGTAGCTCTGGCTGACCTGGAAATGATTGTGTAGACCAGGATGGCCTTGAACTCACAGAGATTCACCTGCCTCTGCCTCCCGAGTGCTGAGATTAAAGGCATGTGCCTCCTCACCCATATTATTATCAGAATAATTCTCTTGCCTCTCTCTTCCAGGCATGGATAGATAACTCTTCTTAACTCACCTTGCTGAGTGCATCTGTAGATAAAGTAGATGGAGACAAAGAGGAGAGAGATGCAGAGGCAGCTGAAAGTGGTAAGGATGATGAGTTTGCTGTTTGATGGTCGGGGAGAATTTCCTCCACTTCCTTCCACTCCATCTGTACATCGGAGACAGAAATGTCAGCTGTATCATGAGATACCCCTTGAGAGCACTTGTCAGAACAGCTGGAGAGGGCTGGACAGAATCTCACACATGGGAAAAATTCCATGTGAGCATCTCACCCACAGCCATAAATTTGATCGTTTACCAAGAACAGAGTCATAGAATCAGTTTGCTTCCCCAAACAGTTTAGCAGAGCGGTTAAGAGGCTCCAGACACTGTGTGTGGTGGCACACTCTGAGAATCCCAGCACTCCAGCCAGAGGTGGGAGGATCTTGAGTTAGAGCCCAGCCTTGGTGATACAGTAAGTTCCAGGCTAGCCTCAAGTGTGTGTGAAATCCTGCCTGAAACTAAAAACAAAATAAGAGCCAGGAGCCAGAAAACCCAGTTATCAAACTGGTGGCACTGTCTTGGGTGGCTGTGGCACCTTCTAGCTCTGCGGTGAGGGGAGTTAGAAGGTTATAATCCAGTCCTACCTTCTCAACCAACCTCTTAGCTTTTTGGTCATTCGAGATATAAATAGCCAAGGCTCCTTGCTGGATATTTTGGTGTCCATTCTTTTAAATTTAAAGACATATTTATTTGATGTATAAGTGTTCTATTGTATGTACATCCAGAAGAGGGCATCAGATACCCCGGCAGATAGTTTTTGAACCACCATGTGGGTTCTGGGAATTGAACTTAGGATCTCTGAAAGAGCAGTCGGTGTTTTTTTGTTTGTTTGTTTTTGTTTTGTTTTGTTTTTCGAGACAGGGTTTCTCTATAGCTTTTGGGAGCCTGTCTTGGAACTAGCTCTTGTAGACCAGGCTGGCCTCAAACTCACAGAGATCCGCCTGCCTCTGCCTCCTGAGTGCTGGGATTAAAGGCGTGCACTACCACCGCCCGCTGAGCAGTCGGTGTTCTTAACCAGCTCTCATCTTTTTTTTTTTTTTTGGAGACAGGGTCTTACCATGTACCCCTTGATGGGCTGGAACTCACAGAAATGCACCTGCATCTGTGTGATGACTAAAAGCAGGCATCACCACAATTTTGAGTACCCAAGTTGGTAATTCATTCTCTTTTTCTCCCTCTTCCTCTATCACTTCCCTCCCCCTCACTATTTATTACTTAGTAAACTCATTCATTCAAAATAGAAAATAAAGCTATCATAGATCATTCTCCAGAATGTACTTAATGAAAAGATGGGAAATTTTCATCTATCAATTTGTGGGACTCTGATGTACAGTGTGGGTGTTGAGGGATGTATTCAATTTGTAATAATCATTACGCAATGTGCACCTTGAGTACAATCTTTGTCAATTAAGTGTTTTTTTTAAAAAGAGAAAACATTTCACTATCTAAAACACAGTGTCTTAGTTTAAGGTTTTTTTTTGTTTGTTTGTATGTTTTTCGAGACAGGGTTTCTCTGTGTAGCCTTGGTTGTCCTGGAACTCACTTTGTAGACTAGGCTGGCCTCAAACTCAGAGATCCACCTGCCTCTGCCTCCAAGTGTTGGGATTAAAGGCATTGCACTACCATTAGGGTTTTTATTGCTGTGAAGAGACACCATGACCATGGCAATTCTTGTAAGGGAAAACATTTAATTGAGGGGGCTCACTTACGGCTTCAGAGGTTTAGTCCTTTATCATCATGAAGGGGAGCATGGTGACAGGCAAGCTGGGGCTGAGAATGTTACATCTTGCAGACAGCAGGAAGCTGACTGTCACACTGAGGGAAGCTTGAGCAAAAGAGACCTCAAAGCCAGAGTTCACAGGGGCAAACTTCCTCAAACAAGGCCTTGCTACCAGTACCACTCCTGTTGGGGGCCATTTTCCTTCAAAGCACTACATGCAGTAACTAACATCATTTTACATCCTTCTAACCCACATCCCCAAATCCTGAAATCCTTACAACATATAAATAAATCACTTTGCTCTCCCATTGCAATGCTGCCAGTGGAGTCTTGTTCTGTTTAACAAAATTCATGGCCAGTTTAAACATCTGTGATGGTTAGTTCTAACTGACAGTTTGACACGATCTAGAATCGCCTGTGAAGAGAGTATTGTGGTACTGTCTAGATCATTTTGGCCTATGGGCATGGGGTGGTGGTGGGACTTGATTATGTTTACAGATAAGGAATGACACAGCCTAGAGTGGGTTCTGCCATTCCTTATGTTTGGGTCCTGTATTGCATAAGTGAAGAGAAAATGAGCTGAGCAGTAGGCTTGGGTGCATTCATTCTCTCTCTGCTCTTGACTGTGGAATTGTGAGTTCTTGGCTGTGAACACGACTAGCTGCCTCAAGTTCCTGCCTTGATTTCCTTCAAGGATGGGCTGAAACCTGGAGTTTTAGCAAACTCTTTCTTCCCTAAGCTGTTGTTTTGTTTTGGTCATGTATTTTATCCCAACAACAGAAATGAAGCTAGGACAGGATCCGAGGTGTAGGTACCCTCACCCCCCCCTCTTGTACTCTCCCTTGTTCTCTGTTCTTCTTTCTACTTCATTCCTCCATTCCGGAAACACACTTTCTGATATTGGCTTTTCCTGCTCTCTGCCCACAAAGGCTCATCTTCAGATATCAGTGTGACTGGGTATGTCCCATCCCCTAGAACTGTGATGGACAGCTGCCAAGTCGCTTCATGAGGCTAACCTTCTTCTGGTATTCACACTCCTGTCAACTCCTCTGGCCTTGAGTGTTTGAGTGTCATCCCCACAACAGTATGCTATTATCTAAGAACCTCCCTTAAACCAGTGCAAAAGAGAAGATTTTTCCCCAATCCAGCTTCCAGAAGAAAATGTAGCCCTGAAAACTTCCTTGCAGCCTTGTGAGACCCAAAGCAGAAAATTCAACGAAACCTATTTGCTTTCTGACCCACATAAACTGTAAGACAAATAAATGGATGTTTAATGGGGCTGAGGATGTAGTTTAGTTGGTCGATTCATTGCCTAGCATGCACAAGATCCTGGGTATGATCCCCTGGTACCATGTAAGCTGGGTGAGGTGGTTCATGCCTGCGATCTCAGTCCTTGGGATAGAGAGGCAAAAGGATTAGAAGATCAAGGTTGTCCTTGACTATGTTAATTCAAGGCCAGCCTGGTCTACATGAGACCCTGTCTAAAAAAAATGGATGTTTTGAGCTTCCAAATTTGTAGTTATTTACTATACAACTATAGACTATTAAGCATGATCACTCACTACCTATGATTTTCTTTTTAGGATTTCATTTCTGACTGTCCTCTTCCTGAGTATTGTGATCATAGATGCTCCAATCATGTGCTCACTGCCTTGAAATCAACTACACATTATAGCCCTAATAGATTTTAATTCACAGTCATTGGAACTCTGTGTACTCATATTTAGCTCCAAAATCCAGTGATAAGTTGCTGCTTCCAAGCTGTGACCTCTGGCTCATTGTGTATTCATTGTCTACTGATCTACTGACCTTACATTACAACAGATTTTCCACTTATTCACTTTTCTGAAGCATTCATCTATGATTACATCATTGAGACCTACTTGAAATCCCTAGCCAGAACCTCATCTTCTGCGCTCAGCTCTACTCTCCATTCCCCTCTGAGGTATTGTATCTTTATTGCTTCCTGGAGTCTCCAGCTGAGACCCATTAGAAAAGAAGGAACATGTCCACAAAGGAACTGATCTGACCTTTTGGGAAGAGGGTGAGTGAAAGGGGAATTTAGCGAGGAGTCAATAATGCCAAGCAATGATATACTTGAAGGAAAATGTCATTAAACCTATCACTTTGTATAAGAGTTGCATAATAATACAAATTTGACTGAAAAAGCAGAGCAAGTCATGGTGGACATGTATAATGGCAGCACTTAGGAGGGGAAGACAAGAGCATCAGGAGTTCAAGACCATACTTAACTATATAATGAGTTAAAGGACAGCCTGGGCCAAGGCCAACCTTGTCATTGGCATTAGTTATAAATATAATCAATTACATATATTTATTAATTATTATAACAACTATTAGAAAACTAAAAAGATGAAGTTATCAATAGTTAATTATACAAAGTATATACAATTATAAAAATATAATTATAGCTAATTATATTTATAATTATTACAGCATTATTATTTTATTTTATTTTTTATTTTTTGGTTTTTCGAGACAGGGTTTCTCTGTGGCTTTGGAGCCTGTGCTGGAAATAGCTCTTGTAGACCAGGCTGGCCTCGAACTCACAGAGATCTGCCTGCCTCTGCCTCCCGAGTGCTGGGATTAAAGGCGTGTGCCACCACCGCCCGGCCCTAGCATTATTATTTTAAAACTCAAGAAGCAAGGCTGGGAAAATGACTTAGTGAGTAAAGGACCAAGTATTAGAGACCTGAGTTCAGATAACCAGAGCCCATGTGAAACTGGACTGGTGCGTCTGGTAGTACCGGTAGTCCCAGAACTCCCTCAGTGAAGTGCGAGGTGGAGACAGAAGAACCTCTGCAAGCTTGCAGGCCAGCTAGCATGGAGTACACAGCAACAATGCCAAAGGAGACTCTGCCTCAAACAAGGCAGGAGGAAGACCGTCATCCAAGGCTGTCCTCTGATCTCCACATGTGTGCCATGGTACTCTTGCACCCACATGTACACACATATCACACACACACACACACAAAATGAGTTTTAAAAATTCAAGGACTGGAGGGTTGGGTTGATGGGTCAAGTTGTTTGCTGTTAAGTGTAACGATTTTAGTTTGATCCCCAGACCCACACAGTGGAAGGAGATAAGCAGGTGTCACAACTTGTTCTCTGGCCTCCTCACACTGGCTGGGGCACGTATGTGTACACACATGCACACACAATAAATAAACATATGAGGAGAAGGTCTGAGGCTGCTCGGCTCACCTGTGACCACCAGCTGTAAGTGCTGACTCCGTGCTGACCACCTGTGGGAGGCTGCTGTCCTGTAGGCACAGAAATAGCCCCCAGCATCTTCAGGCTGCACGTGAGTGAGGTGGAACTCAGCCTCCTTTGCCGTTGATCTTAGCTCCTGCTGGTACCCAGAGTTGTGCAACTTTTCCAGAGTAACTGTAACGTTCTGGAAATGAGTCCAGCACCGGAGAGTGACGTTACTCTTGTACCTGACCACAGAGCTGGGCCAGGCACTGATGGAAGGCCTGGGAAGTTCCTCTGGAAAGAATTCAGAGTTATTTGACTCGGCATCACAGTAAACCTCTCCTAGACTTCTAAGATTAAAGGTGTGAGGGTTAATGTCAGTTATAACTTGATGAAGTCTTTAATCACCTGGGAGACAGGCTTTTTGCCCATGCTTGTGAGATGCTATCTTGATTAGTCTGACATGGAAAGACCCATCCACTATGGGTGGCACCATAGACTGTGGTCCTGCATTGTGTAAAATGGAGAGGGCAAGCAGGAGGGCTCAGCTCTAAAAGCCTCACTGCCAAGTCTGAGAACCTGAGTTTGATTCCTGAGACCCACATTGGTAAAGGAGGAAACTGACCTCCATATACATGCTGTGACATGTTCACGTACCACAAACCCATATACACAAGTAAATGCAAGGATTTTTTTTTAAAGGAGAAAGTGAACTGAGCATAAGAGTTCACTGCTCTCTTGTTCTTAAATATCCTTTCTCAAGGCTGGAGAGATGGCCTGTGACTAAGAGCATCCCAGGGGACCCATGTTGGGTGTCTCACAACCAGCTGTACTCTAGCTCCAGAGCATCTGACACCCCTGACTTCTGAAGGCACCTGAATTCATGTACACAAACACACATACATACACATGATTAAAATGTTTTTTTTCTAAGTTTAGGACTAGAGAGACGGGTTATGACTAAGAGCACAGCTGTTCTTGCAGAGGACGCAGGCTGGGTTTTAGAGAGTACACAACAGTTCACAGTTGCCTCTAACTCCAGTTCCAGGGGATCCAGTGGCCTCTTCTGGCTTCTTTGGGTACTGCACACAATGGTACATTCACACAAATGCGTGAAAACACTCATATACATGAAATATTCTTTAAAAAGTTTTAGAATAAAATCTTATTTTAAGTGTGTGAGTGTGTGTGAAGTGTGTGTGTGCCACAATGTGTATGTGGATTTCAGAGGACAACTTCTGGGAGTTGATTCTCTTCCTCTACTATGTGGGCTTCCAGGTTGTCAATCTTGGCAGCACCTGCCTTTATTTACTGAGCCATCTTATCTGCCCACTGTCTTCTTCTTGAATATGGATGTAATGTGGCCAGTTGCCTCAAGCTCCAGTTGCTATGACCTCCCCACCAGTGGCTCTGCCACCTCAAACAGTAAGACAAGAAATCATTTCTCCCTTAAGTTGCTTTATTAGGATTTATCACAGCAATAGGAAAAATAGCTACTGTAGGGCAAAAAGCCCAAGCTCACTTCGGGGTTTCAGAAACCCACCAATCTCTGAGTTCAAAAACCAACCAATTCTTGATCTTGGAAACCCACCAACTCCTGAACTTGGGGACCAACCAACCCTGAGTTTGGAAAACCACCAATTCCTGATCTCGCCCCAATCTCAGGACTTGACACCCCATGAATCTCTACCCTGAAAATGCTACCCCCTCTAAGAAACCCTGTATATAATGCCTGCCTGCTGCTTAGTTCTTTGCTGCTTCTCACCCTGGCAGAGGCGATCACTCTCTTGTATCTGTCCCAATAAAATCTCCCTGTGAGGTTTGTCGTGTGGGGTGACTTTGGGGTGTTCCCTGACTCCTGACTGCCGGGATACTTTTTCCTTCAGAGGTGTAGCACTCGCACTGGGGAAGCCATTCTCAGGTCTGGAACACTTGCAACTACTACAAAGGGAGAGGGTCACGGAGAGTGGAGCAGAGAACACATGGAACGTGTGGAAACTCACCATTCTCTTCCTCATCTCCATAGCACAGGCACAGCCCTGAAAGGAGAGAAACCTCGGTGAGAGAGAGACTGTGTCCTCTGACTTGAAACACTACCTCCCGGCTGAGAGGGAAGTGTATAAAAAAGTGGGAGGAGATGAAATACACAAGGCTCAGGGAGTGAACGAAACCAGCAAGGCTCATGAAGCTTTCCCAGCTCCAGATATTCGCAAGGGCCCTCTTCCAGGGTTATAAAGGCAGTCACCATTGCTGGGGAGAAAAGGCTCTCCAGTGTGCACAGGTTGTGGGCAGATCCAGGGATGTGCTTTTATGAGTTGTGACTTATCCAGGGGCACACTTTTCCTGAGGTGGCTGACTGTGTAAGCCCAGCTCCTATAGTAATCCCTTATACTCCTGGCACAACTCACTGGTTTACCAAGATAACTTTGGTAGAATCGAGGTAGGAAAGTGTAGGGCTAATTGAGTAACCTAGGATGCCAGTTGGCTAGAGCAATATACACACTATCTTCCTTAGAATGCACATATCGGGGCCCAGACAATGCATCAGTCATTCCTCCCTAAGAACTGTTGGGTGACTCCTTTTTTTGTGACCAAAAACATCTTGAAACTAAGTGAAATGAGTCAATACTAGCTGAAGAAGTTTGGGGTGCATAAGTAGTAAATCAAAATATATCCTTTGAATAAGCATTTAGAGGAACTCGCTCTTTACTATATTATACCTATGCATGATTATGATCAAATGCATCTTAGGTAAAGACATGTGCAGCAAACAAAGGCTTACATATCTAAGTCTATCAATCAAATCCAAAAGGCCACCTGCATCCTGCCTCTAGCAACCAGTCCCTCTTCCTAGACTCACAAAAGGAAGCCCCAGACAGTGACCAAGGGCTCTTGAGTCCTCTAGACTGGGTAGACTGCTATGATTTTGTAGTCTATCTGACCTGCAATTTTTCTTTGATTCCGAATAAAACCCCTTGCTACTTTAGCATTTGTGTATGTTTTCAGTTATTTGAGCAAACACCCACACACAAACTTGGAGACAGCTGGTCAAGTGTGAGACCATGAGACGACCAAAATCATTTATTTGGTCTGTCATCAGTGTCCTATCTGGAGCAATATACATTTGTTTGAGTTTTAATCTGTTCTACTTTCATTCTGTTGCTGTGATAAAAGCACTGATCAAAAGCAACCTGGTGGGGGGAGAGGGTTTATTTGGTTTCCACATCAAGGCAACTGTCCATTATTGAGGAAAATCAGGGCAGGAACTGGGAGGCAGAAACCATGGAGGGACTGCTTGTTGGTTCACTCATCTGGCTCATATTTAGCTGACTTTTTATACAGCCCAGGACCACCTGTCTAGCGATGGTGCCACCTACAGTGGGCTATGTAGGCTGAGTGTTTCTTGGGATTGCCAGCTCCAAAATAAACGCACAGAGACTTAATTATAAATGTTTGGCCAACAGCTCAGGTTTGTTACTAGCTAACTCTTACAAGTTAAATGAACTCATTTCTATTAATCTACATTCTCCCACGTGTAATTACCTCTCTTTCACCTTGGACTCTCTTTCTCCTGTTTCCTCTCTGTGTCTGACTGGCAACTCTTTTGACTTTGTTCTTCTTCTTCCCAGTGTCCTTAGTCTGGTATTCCCACCTAATGGTATCCTGTCCAACTATTGGCCAGTCAGCTTCTTTATTAATCTAATAATGGTAACATATATTCACACAGTGTAAAGAATATTCTACAAGGCTGGGTCGTCCTGTATAAATTAGTGACCAAGAAATTAAGACAATCCCCCACAGATATGCCCCGTTTGATCTAGGCAATTCCTTAGTGGAGGCTTTCCTCTCTGATGATCCAGGCCTTATCTAGGCTGTGTCAAATTGACAATTAGAGCTAACTAGGAGAGAGTTTGAGGGTGAGTAGAGGTGTTGGTAGTCATTAGAATGGTCATGACTGCTAAGTGTCCTTCTTCTTTTCTTCTTCTTCTTCTTCTTCTTCTTCTTCTTCTTCTTCTTCTTCTTCTTCTTCTTCTTCTTCTTCTTCTTCTTTCTTCTTCTTCTTCTTCTTCTTCTTCTTTTTCTTCTTCTTCTTCTTCTTGTTATTATTGTTATTTTGAGACAANTTCTTCTTCTTCTTCTTCTTGTTATTATTGTTATTTTGAGACAAAGTTTCTCACATAACAGCTCTGGCTGTCCTGGAACTTGTTTTGTAGACCAAGTTGGCCTCAAACTCACAAAGAGCTACCTGCCTCTGCCTCCAGAGTGCTGGGATTAAAGGCGTGCACCACCATTGCCAGGAGGTAAGTGTCTTCTTAATTCTTGCTTTTAAATTCAGGACTAGGTGCTATGGAATAATCCTTCTGTACACTGTGAAATGTGTTTTTCTCATTTATAAAAAGCTGATTGGCCGATAGGTAGCAAGATTTTCAGAGCAGAGAGAATGCTGGGAAGAAGGAGGGCCGAGTCTGAGGAGTCTTGAGGAGACTCTATGAGATGCAGATCAAGCAGGATGGAAAGTGTGTACATGAGATAAATGAGCCTTGGGGCAGCACATAGATGAATGGAATGGGTTAATTTAAGTTATAAGAGCTAGTTGAAAATAAGACTAAGCTATTGGTCGAGCATTTATAATTAATATTAAGTCTCTGTGTGGTTATTTGGGAGTCAACTGGTGGGACAGAACTGACTGCCTGGACATAGAGAAACTCTGTCTACAGCTGGGATCTAGCTCAACTGGCAGAGTGCTTGCTGGCATGGATAGGACAGTGGATTCTCTCTCTAGTTCCATGTAGAGTGGGCATTAATTTACTTTCCTATATTTTTGCCCTTGGAGATGGAGGCAGGAGGATGACTTGGGAAGTGGAGAAAGGAGAACAGAATGAAAAAACATATTAAAAGTGAGGGACCAAGAATTACACATTGTGTCATTCTGTTCCATACCTTATCCAGAATATGCAAATCCAGAGAGACAGAAAGCTCATTAGTAGATGCCAGGAGCAGGAGGTGTGGGGAGCTTAATGAGCATAGTGTTTCTGTGGGGGTGGTGACAGTATCTTGGAACTAGATAGAGGTGGTGGCTGCACAATACTGTGAATATACCAACTGTCCCTGCTGTGTAGACTTTCAAGTCATTGGTTTTATGTTCTGTGACTTTTACTTCAGTCACTGTTTAAAAATCAATGTGCCTTGGGTAATTTTACCCTCTCTCATGGAGATTTATATGAAGCCATAGCAGCCAGCCACACAGGATCAAGCCGGTGCATAATTCTAGCACTTGGGAGAGAGGCTGGCGGGTGTCTGAGTTTGAGACCAGCTTGGTCTACAGAGGGGGTTCTGGGATAGCCAGGGCCACTCAGAGAAACCCTGTTTGGGGGCTGGGGAGAGGGGTTTCCAGCATGGAGTGGTGGGGGCTGTGAGGTTCCACCCTTAGCTAATTGCTGTTGAGGGAAGGAGAGCTACTTTGCTTTAGAGGTGTAACCACAGGTACACCCATGTCCCATTGGGTGATCTCATTCTTATAGGCATATGGTCAACACTAATTGATATCAATGAGTTAAGGGAGGAAGGAAGGGAGAGAGGGAGGAAGGAAAGAAGGAAGGATAAAAGGAAGGAAGGAATATTTGGGAGGGAGATGTTCTGGGAAATCCTGGAGGGAGTTAAAAGGAAGAGTGGGGGTAAATGATTACAATGTATAGTATATATGTATATATTTTTCAAAGAATAAATATTTATATAAAATATATATGGGGTGGAGATACATGTGTTAAGACCACTGACTGCCCTTCCAGGGGACCAGGTTTCTATTCCCAGTACCCACATGGTAGCTCCTGTCTGTAACTCCAGTTCATCTGCTTCAACAAGGCCACATCTCTTAATCCTTCCCAAATAGTCTCATCAACTAGAGAACAAGTATTCTGATGCATGAGCCTGTGTTGTTATTCTCCTTTAAGCCACCACAGTGAATGAGCTTTCAAAGCTGTAGAACCATAGCTGCCCAGGGCCCTGCTTTCAGACCCTCAACCCATGCAGTAGCATGCCAGCTGAGCAAAGGAAAAATGGCCGGCAGCATCAAGCTTGGCCCAGATGGCTCCAGAGACCAGACCCACAGTTGCCATCAGTGACTTTCCTCCCATTGCTGCCATTTGTCAACTGTGGCTCTCTCCTACTTGTGGCGAGCTCTTGATACTGAAACTCATGTAAGCGTTTGTATTCACTTTGTTTTTTATTTAGCGAGTTACTGCTGTGTGTATATGTTCTGTGTGTGTTCTTGTGAGAACTTGTGAGTGCGTATGTACCACGGCGTGTGTGTGGAGATCAGCTTGCAGGATTTGGTTCTCCTCCACCATGTCATGGACATCCAATGATTAAACTCTAGCCAGTGAAGGGCTCTAATGGCTCAAACATGGCAAACATGGTACTGATAGGTCCCCTGCTCTTTCCCTTCTTTTGTGTCCCTTATTTGGCCATTTCCTTATTCCTGAAACTGACTATCAAGGCTACCATTAGATTCTCCAGCTAGAATTCTACTTTTTTTCTTCTTAAAACCCACTCCTGCAGAGCCACTTGCTGTTTCTGTTTGGTTAGGATTCAGCCACCTTGTTTCTGTGTCTTGCTTAATATTAGATCTCTTTGTGTTGGAAATTGGTGTTTGGGTGTGGTCTGTGCCTAAGGGGTGTTCAGAAGGGAGCACTCTATGGTGGTGCATGCTTTTTATCCCAGTACTCAAGAGGTAGAGGCAGGTGGACCTCTGTAGGTTCCAGGCCAGCTCTGGCTACCTAGTGAAACCCTGTGTGGTAGTTTGCATGAAAATGGCCCCAAGAGGTTCATAGGGAGTGGAATTATTTGAAAGGACATTTGGCCTTGTTGGAGTAAGTGGGTCTTGTTGAAAGAAGTATTTCAGTGGGCCTAGGCTTTGAGGTTTCAAATGCTCAAGCCAAGCCCAGTCTCTCTACCTCTCTTCCTGCTGCTTGCCACTTCAGATGTAGAACTCTCAGCTTCCTCTTCAGCATGATAGTTTGCTGCCATGCTTCCCACCATGAGGATAATGAACTAAATCTGTAAACCTGTAAGTCAGCCCCAACTAAATGTTTTCCTTTATAAGAGTTGCCATAGTCACAGTGTCTCTTCACAGCAATAGAAACCCTGACTAAGGCCCCATCTTTAAATACATAATTAAAAATGTCATACAATAGCAAAATGTGCCCCCAAGCACATTGTCAACTGCTACCAGAAGCTACAAAGACAGGCATGGGATAAGATCTCCCTTTTCTCCTTCCAAAGGAACCAGTGTTGTCTACACCTTGATTTCTGCAACTCATGTAACCAAGAAGTTTATTTTCCATTGTTTTAAACCAACAGTTGGTGGCACTTAGGTCCAGCTGCCCCAATAAAGCAACTCGGACTGTATCAGGAGATTTCCCAGAGGAGCTGTTCACCCTGGTCTATGGCTGGAGACTCTCTCTAAAAAGCATACACAGAAAGAAACACTGACCTGGAGGGAAGACTGTGAGCAGTAAACTAGGAAGGAACAGGGCAGATGTGGCCTTCTGATGGCCATGCCCACACATCTTGACCCTACTCTTGAACCAGGGAGGAACAAAGGGCCCCTTAAATGGGAGCTGCTGTATGATGCAACCAAGCCAGCAGCACCATCTTCCTCTTCATGCACTGAGACCATCTCTGTGTGGATAGTTCAAACCTATGTTGTTAAAATCAGCCCCAGGATAGGGATGGTTGGAAAAATCTCTATCTTACCTACAGCTCTGCATTTGGCAGTTCCTGCATCTCAACCCCTTTCTAATCCAGTGGAATGACCAGGCAATGTTGTGGGTGCCAGAAAGGAGATGCAGAGACCCTTATGGAGCCTGAACTTCTTGCAGAAATCAGTGTCTTTAGGTGTGGCACCGGTACAGATGTCCCTGAGACCCCCTCCCCCATACCAAGTCTGTCACACCCACACATAGACATCCTCATTCCTGCATTTCCATAGTCACCACCTTGACCCTGCTGTGAGCTTTTCTCACCCAAACAAGCACTTGTCACAGCCCTGGAGACTCACCCAGGCAAAGCAGGTATATGAAATCTATGTCCATAGCTCCCCTTCTCCCTAAGCCAAGGTCCGGTGTTCAGTTCTCAGGAAGGATTGGCAGGGCAGGAGGAGACCACAGTTCTCTCCTGGCCCCACTTTGTCCCTGCAGGCTGAAGCTTTGCCCTAACACTTGGTTTGCTTTCATAGCTGTTTGCACAGTTTCCTTCCTGAACAGACACAGGAAGCAAGAAGCCTTGGATGATGACATCTCTGCCAGCCTGGGTGCAGCTCTGCCCACCCTGGGACCTGCCCTTCTCAACTAAAATCTTACCTAAGATGCTTGCATTTTAATTTGCTCATTTTTGACAATTTAATTCTTGCATATAGTGTCCTCTGGTCATACTCACCCCGTTCCTACTCCTGCCAGCCCCCTCCTTTCAAACTAGGCCCTTTCTATCTTTATACCCTTCCCACCATCCTACCCGTCTGCCCTTCTTTTTTTATTTCTTTTTTTAGTTTTATATTTTGGTTATGATTCTCCTCTGGTTATTTAGTCTATTTATTCTGTAACTATAATATCTTTAAGCAAATTATTTTATGCCCCTCTGAAGTTATTCTTTCTTTGAAAATTTCATGAATGAATACAGTGTATCTCGCCTATACCTTCTCAAGTCTCCCCAGCATCTCCATCAATCTCCCTCTTAATCTCATGTCTTCCTTTCAAAATCATTTGTTTTCAGGGCTGGGCAGATGGATCAGCAGCTAAGAGAACATGCCTCTCTTCCAGAGGACCTGAGTTTGAGTCCCAACAGCCATGTCAGGTGGTTCACAGCTGCCTGTGTCTCCAGCTGCAGGGAGAACTGACACATCTGCCCTCGAATGCAGGAGGAGACCACAGTTCTCTCCTGTGACACACATACATACATAAAATTAAAAAGTAAAAATAAAATATTAATAATAACAAACAAATATTAAAATATTATTTATTTTAGATTTACATACAAAGTGATAATTTTAATAAACATTTTCATGCATATATAGCCTTTATTTACTTATTTATATTTATTTAATGTATATGAGTGCTCTATGCCTTTAGACCAGAAGAGGGCATCAGATCCCACTCTATAGATGATTGTGAGCCACAGTGTGGTTCCGGGGAATTGAACTCAGGATCTCTAGAAGAGCAGCCAACGCTCTTAACTGCTGAGCCATCTCTCTGACCCCACGGCTTTTGTTCTTCTTCATCCCTCTCCTCTGTCTCAGCCCTCTCCCATCTTCTCCAGTCCTCTACCCTAGCTAATAGTCTTCCCTTTGGTTTCATCAGAAACAATGCTACTAAAATTGGACCCAGTCACATTAAATGAAATATGCCAGGCCCACCAAGCCAGTGACACATTCATTCTTTCATGCATAGGATCAAGGAAGAAAAATGTCACAAATTAGGGACAGTTAGTGATGCCATATCCCTTACCTTCCTAATTGCTGTGAGAAAATACCTGACAGAAACAACTCAAGGGAGACATTTTTTGTGTTCACAGTTTCAGTCCATCGTGGCCTGGTGGAGGTTGTGTAGAAAGGAGCGTGTGCTGGAGGCTTTTCTCATCACTCAGGGAGCTTGGGGTGGAACAAGAATCAGGCTGTCGTAAATTTCATTTTCCATAAGGCTGTGATAAAACACCCCAACAAGGACCAGGCCTGGTGGTGCACACCTTTATCCCTAGCACACCCTAGGTGGAAGCAGGTGGATCTACAGTTTAAGGCGAATTTAGTTTACATACTAAGTTCCAGCACAGTCAGGGCTACATGTGAGACCCAATTTCAAAACAGAAATGAAACAACCCAAATGCAATTTGATAGGCTTTATTTGACTCACAATTCCAAGTTAAAGTCCAGCATTAAAGGGACATTAAGGCAACAGAAACTTGAAGCAGCTAGTCATATTGCTTCCATGGTCAAGAGCAGAAAGGTATGAATTAATGCATATATGTTAATATCCAGCTCTTTCGCTCTTGGAAAATTGGGTGACCCAAGAAGTGGTGCCATCCAAAGTCAGAGCAGGTCTTCCCACCATAATTAAACCCAATTAAGAAAGTCCCCACAGACATGATCACAGGCCAATTTAATGTGGACAGTTCCTCATTAAGATGTCCCAGGTGATTTAGATTGTGTCAGGTTGACAATCGAAACCAACGTCATACAACTATAAACCTCAAGGTCTACCTCTGTGACCCACTTACACAGCCATGTTGTCTGTGCCAAAGAGTTCAGGGGGCCGGACACATGAGCCTGCGGGGTTATATTCCACATTCAAACCATTAAAGATGTGGAAGGGGAACAGAGGAAGGCAGATTGGGAATGAGAAAGTGTAATAAAGGGGTGAATATGACCAAAGTTCATTACCTGCCTGAGCTGAACAGTCATAACAACGCTTTATATTTATAAACTAGTATTTGCCATTGATAATTTTAAAAAGAATAGACAAAGTATCCACTAAGAATATATCTGGGGACTAGAGCAATGGCTCAACAATTAGGAGCATTTACTACTGCTAGAAAGGACCTTGTTCCATTTTCCAGCTCTCACATGATGGCTTACAACCATCAAAACACTCATACACATGAAAATTAATAAATCTTTTAAAAAGAATATAAGCATATATGTAAGAAACACATAATATAAAGTATATCAAGGTAAATATATAACTTATATATTCTAGATAACCAACAGTGCCACAGAAGACACTTAACATGTATGTTCTTGTTTTGTTTTTTGAGACAGGGTTCCTATGTATAGCTCTGGATGTCCTAGAATCACTCTGTAGATCAGGTTGACCTCAAACTCAGAGATCTGCCTGTCTCTGCTTCCAAGTGCTGAGATTAAAGGCATGACAACATGTATGTTCTTAATAAAATGCAAACTGGGGCTGTGAATGGTGACACACCCATTTAATCCCAGCATTGGGGAGAAGAAGCAGATGGATGTCTGTGAGTTCAAGACCAGCCTGGTCTAAAATAGTTAGGACTACATAGTAAAAACACTTTGTCTCAAAAACACCAAAAGGAAAAAAGTGTTAGAAAAAAAGAAAGGAAGGAAATACACACGCGCGAGTGTGTGTGTGTGTGTGTGTTTATTTCTATATAAATACTAATGTGTCAGGTAAACATCTATATGCTGTGGAATATTCCTTTACACTGTGTGAAGATGTGTTATTGTGGTTGGTTTTATAAAGAGCTGAATGGCCAACAGCTAGGTGGGAAGAGGTTAGGCGGAACTTCTGGAAATAGAGAGGTCTCAGGGAAAAAGCAAGGTGGGTCACCAGTCAGATGTGAAGGAAGCAGGATGGACAGTACAGAGTAAAGGTAACCGAGCCAAGTAAAAGAACATAGATTAAAAAATATGGGTTAATTTAAGTTATAAGAACTAGCTAGGAACAAGCCTAAGCTAAGGGCCAAGCTTTCATAATTAATAAGTCTCTGTGTGGTTACTTGGGGGCTGACAGGTGGAACAGAGAAAGACTCATTACATCTGTAATCAAGCATGGCCTCTATTCTATATGAAGAGTCAGAATGAGGCAGCAGTCATCCTGTCCTGGGGTGATTCCCACAAAAGCTGGCAGCATGGTTGCACAGAAATTCACAGGAATAATTTTGTCCAATTTCACCAAGGATTCATTATTCCCCTGAGGCATTGTGGGGTCTGTGGGTAAAGAAAGTCAGAGGTTAATTGAGAGGAAGACAACCTCTAAATTTGGGAGATTCCCACACACACCCATTTCCCACCCTTCCCATCTGGAGTTGTTCAAATGTCCTTCTTAAATGCTTCATTTGCAGGTAGGGTGTTGAGACAGAGTCTCATGGTCAAGCTGTCCTCAAACTTGCTATGTAGCCAAGGATGACTTTGAACTCCTGACTCCCAAATGCTGGTATTACAGGCATACACAATAAATTATAAACTATGCAGAGCTGAGTACCAAGTACTGGACCTCATGACTGACATCTGTAACTCCAGTTCCAGGGAATCCATAGCCCTCTTCTCACCTACTTGGGTACTTCATGCACATGGTGCACAGATAAAAATGCAGGCAAAATGCCCATAAACAGAATAACTTCTAAAGAGTAAATGATGGGCAAGCACTCCATCCACTGAGCTACACCCCCAGACCACTTTTTTCATTCTTTGATATTTATCATTTTATTTTATGTGTATGAGTTTTTGCTTGCATGTATACTATGTGCACTATTTGTGTGCTGGGTGCCTTCAGAGTCAGAAGAGGGCATTGGATACTCTGGAACAAAACTCTGTCCACTGTAAGAGCAAGAAGTGCTCTTAACATCTGAGTCATCTCTGTAGCCCCTTCTTATTATTCCTACCCTTTGGTGAAAGGAATTTTCCTGTGTGCCTGTGTGGAGAAACCTGAGACATCACTGTGGGGGACCTGTCTTATAGATGAACCTATATTGATTTAGGACAGGGCATAGTAACTGTAAGGATAGTGGTTGAATTGGATAACTAAAAATTGCCACAAATGTAGGTCCGAATTGGTGGGCAGATTTGATAGCTGCTTTGTGGAGGCCATTTCATGACTGGTGAAACTTCTTATTCAGTACATAATTGATTACTTTCTTTTTTCCCCTAGGGTTATTGGAGTATAATTGACACATGGAAATTAAATATTTGGGGGCTGGAAGGATGGCTCAGTGGTTAAAAGTGCTGGGTGCTCTTGCAGAGGATCTTGGTTCAATTTCCAGCACCCATATGGTTGCTCACAACCATTTGTGCTTTGGAATTTCAGTTCTTAGGATTCCAGTACCCTCTTCTGGCCTCTTCAGGCATCAGACCTGCACATGATACAGACATACACCTGCTACACAGACATACATTCAGGCAAAACATACATACACATTACTTTTTATAATTAAATATGCCAATGTATTGCTTTGTACATAGTAAATACAATTCAACTTGTATCTGTCAATTATATCTCTATCAACCCAGGATGAAGAAAACCCTCATAATTACACAAGAGACCATTAAAAAAAGGAGTGTTCAATTATTTTACCAGGGTCTATTTGGAGATAGCCTCTGGCTATGCCAGGCTTCAACCAGGAAACCTCCCATTATTAGCACAATTACGGCAGCCACTCCAAGTCGAATGAGGTTACCCATGACATAGCCTTCTGTCAAGGAGTCTGGGGGTGTGTAGCCTTCTGTCATAGTGTCTGGTGACTCTGAAAGGGAGAAGATGATCATGACTGGCCACAGAGGGCATCCTGCCTTCACAGACAGATTGAACGAATCTGACTCCCATATGTTCACTTGCATCATGGACTCTGTTCTCTAAAGACTTAACTTTAAATGGGTTTTAAAATTTAAATTGAAATGGGTATTCCTCTATCTTCTTTGCTTTGTGTTTACTCTGTCTTAGCTTAATGTGAGGATGCTCCTCTCTATGCTGTGAATATGTTTTATTGCCACCAGTTAATAAAGAAGCTGCTTTGGCCTGTGGCAGAGCAGAATATAGCTAGACAGGAAATCCAAACAGAGATAGAGGGAGAAAGAAGGCGGACTCAGAGGAGATGCTAGCAGCTGCCGGGGAAGCAAGATGTGAGGTAATAAGCGACGAGCCTCATGATAAAACATAGAATAATGAAAATGGGTTCATTTAAGTTGTAAGAGCTAGTTAATAATAAGCCTGAGCTAATAGGCCAAACAATTATAATTAATATTAAGCCTCAAAGTAGTTCTTAGTGAAATGGTGGGCAGGAGAGCAACCTCCAGTTACATTAGTATTTTCCTTTTATGGCTTTATCTTATTTCTACCTCTGTTCTCTTCCATTTCTCTATCTTCCTTAATGTATTAGGGGTTAACTGTTGATGCAACGCATCAAAGGAGATACACATAGATCTACAGAACACAGAAATCAGTGGCAGGCCATCAAGCTTCCTTGGACCACAAAATGTCACATAGGAAGTGAGTTTCAGAAAATTTGAACCTAGCAGAGGAAAGGTTATATCACTGTCTATCTCCCCCTTCACTTAAGAGGAGCTATTGAATGATAAGGAGCCAGGGAAATGGCTAAGTGGGTAAAATGCCTGAACCCCAGAACCCACATAAAGCTGAATACAGTAGTGCATATCTAAAACCCATATGTACTGTAGTGAGACAGCAGGAGAACCCACAGAAGCTTGAGAGCCAGCTAACATGGCATCTGCAGCAGTGAACTTGCAAGAAACCCTGTCTCGCACAGGGCAAAAGGCAAGGAGACTGATAGGGGCCAATGCTATCTTCTGACATCCACACATACACCTTGGCATGTGAGTGCACTTTAAACACATGAACACTCACAAACACACATACACATGCACCCCCCCACACACACAGCAAAGCAGAAGGAGAAGAAGAGGGGGCTGGAGAGATGGCTCAGTAGTTAAGAGCATTGCCTGCTCTTCCAAAGGTCCTGAGTTCAATTCCCAGCAGCCACATGGTGGCTCACAACCATCTGTAATGAGGTCTGGTGCCCTCTTCTGGCCTGGAGACATACATACACACAGACAGAATATTGTATACATAATAAATAAATTAAAAAAAGAAGGAGAAGAAGATGAAGAGAAAGAGGAGGAGGAACTGATGTGATGCTGGGCATTGATCTGTTTTTAAAGATACCACACATGAATCAGTTCATCCCAAAGAGTGCAGCTTTATAACTAAACACACCAGTAGCAAGGTTACCTGCAGGCAAGACCCACAGGGAAAGGCAGGCAACTTCACCACCACATAAGCCTCACTCTTCACCTGTCATTACCGACTACACAGACCTTCACACCTAACAGTAATCACACTCTTTTGGAGATCTCAAAGACAAAAGAAGGATTTACAAGCAAGGTGTGTAGCATTTAAGGGAGCAGCATCATGACAGAAAATTTTGGATAGTGTTGAAAACTTCAAATAGTAATGGAACTACATCAGAGAGAAAACCCACTTATAATTGTTTGACTATATCTACAGGAATAAGTGTAGGAGGTCAAATACCTCCACAGTGAAATGTCAACACACTGAAAAAACTGAAGAAGATGCTAGAACATAGAATGACCTCCTATGATCATGGATTGTCAGAATTAATATTGTAGAAGGGCTGTATTACCAAAAGCAATCCACAGATCTGATGCAATCTTTATCAAAATCTCAACAATATTCTTTACAGTACTAGAAGAAACAAGGCTGAAATACATTTGGAAGCTCATAAGACATCAAATAGCAAAAATAATCCTTAGCAGAAAAGCCATGTTGAAAGCATCATGATACTCTATCTATCTGAGTGATAGGAATAACAACAAACCCACAAAAGCAGAATGATACCAGTGTAAAACCAGATATGTAGACCAGTCAAATAGAATGGATGACCAGGAATCAGCTCATGTGGTATGATTCACCTAATTCTGACGATGTAGTAAAAAAAAAATACATTGAAGCCAGGCATGGTGGTGCACACCTTCAATTCCAGTGCTCTGGGACTAGGCAGATCTCCGTGGGTTTCATGGCACCCTGGGCTACAAAGTGAGTGTGTCCTTGTCTCAAAAACAATAAAAACAAATTGCAGAAAAGATATTCTCTTTAACAAATAATGCTGAGAATACTGATGTCTAGCTGTTGAAGAATGAAAGTAGATGCACATCTGTCACCCTGCACAAAGGTCAATTCTAAATAGGCCAAAGACCTTAGACCAGAAACTTCGACAGCACTAGAGGGAAAGCACTGGAGATATAGACATAGGCAAGGACTTGCTGAATAACTCTTTGATAGCACGGAAATGATCCAGAGAGCTAACAAAGGGGATTGCATGAAATTAAAAGGCTTCTGTATGACAAAGGAAATGCTCTACAGTGTGAAGAGACATCATGAAGAATGGAGAAAAATCTTGAGCATCAAACAGAGGATAATTACATAGAATATATAAAAACTCTGAAAATTAAGCAATAAAAGTCATCCAAATAATGTATGAGTGAAGGAACTGAGTAGACAGTTCTCAGAGCCAGGAGCACTAATGACTGTTAAACAGTTTAAAAAGGTGTTCAATAGTCTTAGCCATCAGGCAAATGCTAATTGAAGCTGCCATGAGATTCTATGCTATCATAGTCCAAATGGCTGAACAAGTAACAACAAAAAGGTGGTGATGATGTTGGGAGAGAGGCATCCTTAACACTGCTGGGAGTATGTAAACCTGTGCAACCTTCATAGAAATCAGTGCGGAGGTTTCTCCAAAAATTTGAAAAGAAGACTACCATACAATCCAGCTATATCATTCCTTGGTACATACCTAGAGGACTCTAAGTCAGCATATCACAGAGACTCCTGTTCATTCATATTTACTGATACCTTATTCATAATAGCAAGGAAACTAAACCAGCCTAGACATTCATCAGAAGAAGGGAGGAAATGTGATATGTGTACTTAACAGAATTTTATACAACCATGAAGAAAAGAAAAGTCATGGAGTCTACTGGAGATCACTATGTCAAATAAACCAGATTCAGAAAGATAAGCATATGTTTTCTTTCAAATGTAAAAAATAGGTTAAAATTATATGTATATGTGCATGAATGTGTGTATTCATGTATGGGGTCTCTAAACAATACAGGGGATCATGAGAAGTGGGGACAAGAATTAGGGGAGAATGAAAAGTATATAATGGAATGCATTGAACAACAAAGCAGACATTGAAACTAACAAGGAGAAGAGAAGAGCACAGTTTGGGGGCAGGCAGGGGACAGGGCGTGGCAATGGAGTGTGTGAGGGAGTAAGAATAAATGTCCTTGTTACTGTGTACAGTCACCTGATTGAACCTATTATTTTGTGTGCTAACTGTATCAGTGATCAAACACCCAAATGAAACAACCAAAGGAAGGATTTATTCTGACTCACTGTGTGAGGTTGCAGTGGATCATCGTGGGGAAGGCATGGCAGCAAAAGCATCCACAGTCAGGAAACAGAGAGAAAGAGAGAGAGAGAGAGAGAGAGAGAGAGAGAGAGAGAGAGAGAGAGAGACTGGGGCTCAGTTCACTGTAGCCTTTTTATTTAGTCTGGGATCAAAGTCCATTAATGGCATCAGCTGCATTTTGGATGGGTCTTCCTATCTTAATTAACCTTGTCTAGACAATCCTTCATGGACCAGCCCAGAGATTTGTTGTTGTTTTTTTTTTTTTCCAGTGATTCTATATTGTAGTAAGAGGAGGCTGTGGGGGCTGCGTTCCCTGGTGCCTGGCTCCCAGCCACGGGCCTGCTTTTGGCCCTGGCTAGATTATACCTGGAATAATTAAACACAAACTGTATTCATTTAAACTCTGCCTGGCCCATTAGTTTTAACCTCTTATACATATTAGTTTAACCCATTATCTAGTAACCTGTGTATCACCATGTGGTCACAGCTTACCGGGAAGATTCTAATCAAAGTCCGTCTTGGGCTGGAGAAACATGGCATCTCCCCAGTGCCTTTTTTCTCATAGCCTTCTGTTCTGTCTACTCCGCCCATCTAAGGACTGCCATATCAAATGGCCAAGGCAGTTTCTTTATTCAACCAATGAAAGCAGCAGAAATACAGAAGGACCCTCCTACACCATGGGAGGGAATAGTTAGCATACATGTTTTCTTTATGCAAATATTTATATTTTTGTTGATTGTTATTATTATTGTTTTGAGACACACACACACACATATATATATATATATCCTAGCTGGCCTTGTAACTCACTATGTAGACCAGGCTAGCCTCAAATTAGCAGAGATCAGCCTGCCTTTGTCTCTGAATGCTAGGACTAAAGGGATGCACTACTATTCTGGTTTCTTGTTATTTAATTAGTCTTTTGGGTCATTATAAAGTTAATCTTAATGGGATATAGTGGTGTAGGAGGGTCCTTCTGTATTTCTGTTGCTTTCATTGGTTGAATAAAGAAACTGCCTTGGCCATTTGATAGGGCAGTCCTTAGATGGGCGGAGTAGACAGAACAGAAGGCTATGAGAAAAAAGGCACTGGGGAGACGCCATGTTTCTCCAGCCCAAGATGGACTTTGATTAGAATCTTCCCAGTAAGCTGTGACCACATGGTGATACACAGGTTACTAGATAATGGGTTAAACTAATATGTATAAGAGGTTAAAACTAACGGGCCAGGCAGTATTTAAATGAACACAGTTTGAGTGTAATTATTCTGGGTATAAGCTAGTCAGGGCCAAAAGCAGGCCCACGGCCGGGAGCCAGGTGGGATAGAACAAAAGGGCCCGTGCTCCTCTCAGGTGCTGGGAACACAGCCCCCTCCTCATTACTACACTCCCTCATCACAGAGACAGACACAAGTATTTAGAAAATAATACCAAACCTTACCCATCACAGAGATCTCAAGGAGATTGCTGGGGGCTGAGGCCCGATAGCGAGCCTTTGGCTGGTAGTACACACAGCTGTATTTCCCTGAGTCTCTGGCTGTCACATTCTCAAGACAGAAGTCTAGCACTGTTCCCACTGAGCTCCTCATCTGCACAGGAGATGGACGTCCTTCCTTCAGCAATGCAAACCTTATGGGTCCGAGCACACTGCCTGCCTTCTGGCACTGCAATGTCACTTTGCTTCCTGCAGTCACTGTGCCCCAGTGGTAGGCTTGGAGGGAAGGTTTAGCCAAGTACCCTAGACAAGAAAGAGGCTCTGAGCTCAAGGGAAGAAACTGTTGGCCTTATGCACATTCTTGTTTTTTGTTGTTGCTGATGTTATTCTTTTTGGTTTTTGAGACAGGGTTTCTCTGTGTTGCCTTTGTTGTTCTAGAACTTGCTCTGTAGACCAGGCTGGCCTCAAACTCACAGAGATCCATCTGCCTCTGCCTCTCTAGTGCTGAGATTAAAAAGTGTGTGGCACCACAGTCCAATAAGGCTTTTTGTTTGTTTGTTTTTAATTCTTTTTCCTGTGTCAGCCAGCTCATGAGCCTCATTCTCTCACTGTGCACTGTGGCTCCAGGACAAAGATTTTCCTCTCTCACAAAGCCTGGGTGGAGCCACATTCCACATTAAACCTTGTTCTGGAGATCCAGTTCCTCTTCTACCTTCCTTCTTCCAGTCCCTCACTCCACCTCTCTCTGAAGATACCATATATCTCCCTGAGACAAGACCTCCTCACCTGTGACCAATAGGAGAAGGGCATCACTGGGCTGTGATGATGTGCCATTGGGCCATTTGCTGTAGAATTCACAGGTGTAGTATCCTCCATTATTCTGTTGTAGCTCAGAGATATGAAATTCAGTCATCTCTGTCAAATCATATGGCTTCTTATAATCAAAAACAAGTCCTTCCTTTTTGAGGATGAAGAATTCACTTGGGATGGGGCTCCTACATCGCATTGTCACACTGCTCTTGGTGGGAAGTACTGAACTGGGCCAAGCACTGAGGCTGGGCTTGGAAGGGGGCCCTGGAAGCAAACAGAGCCCAGGGTTGCATCAGACATACTTACCTATTCCCAGAGCTCCTTCCTCCTCTTTTTTTGTAGCGAAGGAGAGTACTGTGGGATCCAGCTCTTGTACACTGTGAAGGTTTGTCATTCACATTAGTTTAATAAAACGCTGATTGGCCTATAGTCAGGCAGGCAGGAAGTATAGGTGGGGCAACCAGATGAGGAAAATTCTGGGAAGAGGAAGGCAGAGATGCAATCACCACCAGATACAGAGGAAGTAAGATGAGAATGCCTCACTGATAAAAGTGAGGCTAAACATATACAAGAATTTAAGTTGTAAGAGCTAGTTAATAATATGCCTGAACTAATAGGCCAAACAATTTATAATTAATATAAGCCTCTGCATGTTTATTTGGGACTGAATAGCTGTGGAAATAGGCAGGACAGAAACTTCTGTCTACAAGAAAGTACTGAGGAGGTAGTTCAGTTAGTAAAGTGCTTGTTATCCCAGCATAAGTACCTGAGTTGGAATCCCAGACTCTGCGTAGAAATCGGGTTTTGGTAGTGTATATTGGCAATCCCATTGCTGGGGAAGTGAGGACAGATGGGCCCCTAGGGCTTCCTGGTTAGCCAGTCTACCCTAATTGGCATGCCCCAGGTCCAATGAAAGAACTTGCCTCAAAGTAAAAGAAAGAAAGGAATGAATGAATGAATAAAGAAAGAAAGAAAGATTTGCAGCATGCCACATAATAAAATGAAATAAAGTAAAAAGGATGAGGACTCCTTGGAAAATACACTTGCTTGTGACCATGTCAGAGGTGCAGCAGGTGGTAATTGAAGTTTGAGGTGTCACTCCATGAGAAGGCAAATCCCTGATGGGTGAATCTCAAATAGGCAAGGCACTGAGAACAGTCTCCAGAATGTCTTTTTCTTCTGCTGTGCCCTTCTGTGTTTGCCACTGTCATCTTTCTCTGGTATCTTGCATGGTGTCAGTGGCTGTAGGGAGGTCCCACTGCCTGTAATGTAGTGCATTTATCTAATGGAAACATCCTGTTCTACTGGGCAGTTTTACCTGTGGATTACTATGGAGATGATTTTGTGGTAATAAAATTTTGTGTCTAGTTGATAATGATAATGTTAGATTAAATAAAGTTTTGGTGATTAAAAAATACAGGAAAGTGTTATACAGCTAGGGCCTATGAGTTTTACCTAAAGAGCTGAAGAACTCATAGTTCAGGTTAATGATTAAGGAAAACAATAGAGTTCCAAGGGCCCGGCTGGCTCGAATTCTTTTTATCTTAATGTTGAAAGATGCATTCACAGTTTTCAGTGTGCATCATAGCTGAAACAAAGCCCTAAAATAAGCTCAAGTTAAGTCAGATGTGCTGGAAAACCCTAAAAAAAACCCTAAAGTTCACAAGGTCACATAGCTGAGTTACAGATTCATTAGATAAAGGTCAAAACTACAAAGCAGCCCAATTGTTACTAGCTGACATAATTTCTTTGCTAGGACTGACTGATGATCACAGGTGATGATTAATTCCTTGTACCTACTTTTGCCCTTAATCTCCTGCCATAAGAAACTATTAATGAGTGGGTATGCAACCTAATGACTTAAAGTAGAGCTGACTGATTATTTTTTGTGTATAACAGTTTAGGTTTGTGATTCCTTATAGGGTTGCCTTTCAAGATAAATAATGAAGTGATTGATTCTCTCTTTGTAACCACAATACACAGCCTGCCAGTAAAAGATGGTGAGAAATTATTCCTTGCTTACTCACACTGTTAACCTGTAACAAGTTCCTTATAAATGTATGTGAGTCCTTGGGATGCTTTTTTTTTAATCACAAAAGAGATGAAAAACTTGTTTTTACTATGATTCATTATAATCATTCACTTGAAAAATAGAATGCAACCACATTGTAATTCCTATATTGTCTGGAAGACTTTGTCAACTTATATAAGCTGTAGAGAAGAGAATACAGTGATAGAATAAAAAGGAAATCATCAGGAGAGAGTGTGTGTGTGTCCTTTCCCTTACCTCTCCAACTCCATGGATTTCTTTTGAGCCCTGTACTGCTGGTGGCTGGTCCCCCAGGCAGCAGAAACCACTGCAGAAACCACTACAGTTGTTGACCTCTGACTTCCACATGAATGCAAACACACACACATGTGCTTGTGTATGCACATGGACACACACACACAAGATTGAAAAGGGGGAGGAAAAACAGGGTATCTGGGGAGAAGGACCAAGGAGAGTTTGCCTGAAGACCCACTTACCATTGTCAGGAATGTCTGTTTGCCCAATGGACAGCCCTAGAAAAGAATTAAATATGAGGCACAAGTTCCTGCCTGGAGTCACCTAATTACCCTCCCTGGTCCAGAGGGGCACTCTGGGAGCACTGACATCTTAGTACTTGGTGTCTCCCTTTGAGGAGTTGCATGATCCCTCATCTGTGCTGTAGCTTCAGCTTGTATCTGAGTTTGGTCATTATCACTTTGTTGATCTCACTCCAAGAGTTCCATCTTAGTTTGACAAACTCCCACAAACCCTTCCAATACTCATTTGTATCTCCAAACTTCATACAGCCACCATCCTACTGGGACATGCATCACATCGGGTCATCACCTCTCCTCCAGGGAAGGGGCACCAGCCTTTAGGACACTGGGGATTTAAGAAGTTAGCCTACTCCTAATGGTATCAGGACTAGAGGAAGAAGCTGGGCATGGTGGTGCATGCCTTTAATTACAACACTCAGGAGTCAGAAGCAGGAGGACCTCAGTGAGTTTGAGTCCAGCTTGGTCTACATAATGAGTTCAAGGACAGCCAGGATTGCATAGAGAGATCTTGTCTCAAAACAAACAGAGGAAAAAGATCCTGTGGAGGGAGGTTCAGGAGATGGTTCAGTCAGTAAATCTCTCCATATAAGCAAAGTTTGATGCTCAACACGCATGTGAAAAAGATCACTGTGGTAGTGTGTTTGTAACCCCAGTGCTGGAAAGGTAGAAACAGGAGGATCCTTTGAGCTCAGTGCCCAGCCAGCCTAGCCAAGCTGCTGAACTTCTGACCAAAAAGAGACCTTGTCTCAAAAAACATGAATAGCCAGTGAAGAATAACATGTGAGGTTGACCTCTGGCCTCCACACATTCGTGCACATCTTCACACATAGATGAGGCCATGCAAACAGACAAGCACACAGTTTATTTACAATGTACACAAATAAATCAATATAATAAAAATATGTCTATAATTTAACCCATCATACCTCCACATGGTTTGACCCCTATACGAAGAGCTATAGATGGAGAATGGATGCCGAGAGGAGAATCAGTCCCCTCAGGAATGAGCTCCCACACAGGCTATCCAATGCCACGTGGTCAGTCATGGACACATATCCACACAATTAAAGATAAATGGACTAACTAGGTTGTATATATGTGCACATGTGTGCACATGTTTATTATTGTTTTTATATAGTGTCTTATGTGACCCAGACAGACTCAAATTCACTATGTAAGTGGATGGCTTTGAGTTTTTGACTCCCCTTCCTCCACTTCTACAAAGCTGGGATTACAGGTGTGTGCCACCACAACCTGATTAGAAGTTATTTAATACTATTTATCACCTATTGTAGTTATTATTACATCAAAAAGACCTAAGCAAGGTTGCACAACCTGTAATCACACCATTTGAGAGTGTAGAGAGGAGGATCTCTGTGAGATCAAGGCCAGTCTAGTCTAGGTACTGAGTTTCAGGTCATACAGGGTTGCATAGTAAAAGCCTGACTCAAAATAATTTAAATATAATAAGCAAGAAGTTCTTTCTGAGGTTGATCTCTGATGTGTTTCAGTCATAACAAGCTGGCATCACAGAAAAGAAATAGTTGCTGCTGACTCAACCTTGGCTAGTAACAGCAGATAGAACTTGTCAGTTTTAATTCCTTTCCATTCTATCTATGTTCTGTCTACCGTGTGTGTGTGTGTGTGTGTGTGTGTGTGTGTGTGATCTCAAGCAGTCCAGGTTGGCTTTGAAGTCTCTACTTAGCTGAAAATGTCCTTCAACATAAGATCTGCCTCTCTCCACCTTCCATGTACTAGGATGACAGATTTGTGTCACCACAATTAGTTTATAGTACTGAGGCTGGAACCTGGGGCTTCATGCTCACTAGGTGAGCAAGCACCCTGCCAACACAGCTACATCCCCAGCCCCTGACTCTCCCATCAACTTCTACTACATTTTGAACATTGGTTTTGTCCTAACATGTACAATGAGATTCCTGGTTCATTCTATGCACTCAGGACACTGATCTGGTATGAGATCTAGCTTTAATCCCCATCAAAAGCATCTCACCACTTTTATGATTTCCTGGAGATGGGGTGGACAACCCAGAACAACTTACGGAGGCAGAGAAGGGGAAGGAGCCTAGGGATCATGGTGGCTCAGCAGCTGCTCCAAAAGTCTACTATCAGCAGAAGAAAAGGACCAGGGTAATGCAGTCTCTCCAACCTCAGTGAGTAGGCAGGACTGGTTTTGAGCCGCTGCTCAGTTCCTTCCTCCCACATCCACTTTCAGGAAATGTGTAGATGGCATCTATTGCAACATGTTCCTATAAACTCTTCAGAGACTTGACTCATTTGATCCACTTCTGTTTCAGTCAACTTTCAGGTCTTACTTATGTAACTTCCAAAATGCCTAACACTGAGCTTGCCAGGTTCCTGCTGAGATAATGTAAGCATCTCAATGCTGAGATTTATGTAAATTTAGAGGCATATATGGTGGTCAGTAAAAATTGGCCAATACACCTTTCATAATAGAGGTGACTAAGCCTCTTGTTACTTAGGAAGACTCACAGAACACAGACAGATTCTTTCTTTTTTATGTATTTTATTTTGCTTTATATTTAAGACAGGATCTGGTATAGCCCACAACCCTCAAATCACCCCAACCGCAGGTGATCTTGAACTTCAGATCCTTCTACTTCTACTTCCTGAACTCTGGAATTATGAACATGTGTACATATGGCTTAGGTGGTGCTGGGAATTGAACCCAAGTCTTTGTGTTTGCTAGACAAGCACCCTACCAACCGGGTCACAGCCACAGGCCCCAGAATGTTTTTCCAGCTCAAGTACATGAGTATTAGTCATAAAAATTATATTTTTATTTGATCTTGGTTTTTGTGTAAGACTTTTATTTAGTGTAATTTTTGTTGTTGTTTTGAGATTGGGTCTCAATAAGCAGTTCAGGCCTGCCCCAACCTTACCGTGTTGGTGAAGATGACTTTGAACTTTTTATACCCCTGCTTCCACCTCCTGGGTGCTGGGGACAGAGTTTTTCAATCAAGGAAGCCTCTGAACACATGAAGATGCGCATGGCAAGATTAGGGAAATGGCTCAGGGGTATAGTGCTTGTCTGGAATGCATGAGGCACTGAGTCTCATCTCAATTACCATTCCTAAAACAATCCAGAAAAGGAATGATCTTAGTAGTATTATCCAAAAAAGATCAAACTTGAAAGAGCCCAAGAGAATGATAAACAAATCATGATATAATTGTATAGTAGAATGATCTCAGGCTTCAAAAAATGCAATATATATGTATGATCATGAAGTCTCTGAAGCAACACGGAGTAGAAAGGATCTGAACACCAAGAATGGATATGGTACAACTCTAGCTGTACAAAGGTCAACAACAGGAAAAACTCAGTCATGGAAAAATCCAGAATGAATTATCTAAGAGGAAGTAGAAACTGAGTTGAGAGAGTGCCAAGGGAACTTTTAGAAGTACTGAAAATCGTTTAGTTTTTACCTGTACAATTTGCTCACCAAGTTGGGAGAAAGAGAGCTTCCAACTAGATAATAGGCATGATAGATGATAGATATATAGATATCTGGATGTAATAGGTGTTAGCTAGCTAGCTAGATGATAGAATGGCTGGCTGGCTAGACAGATAGACATATAGAAGTCATACAATGTCACAGTTTGTATATGGAGGTGACATTTCCTGCTGAAGAGGTCAGGAACATTTAAACATACAGTC
>JAQHUG010000529.1:127601-139350 GCA_028555095.1 Dicrostonyx torquatus | reverse complement strand
TTTTAACAATAAGAAAAATTAAACAAAGGCGTGCACCACCACTACTGGCTATTTGTTTTGTTTTTAAGACAGAGTCTCAAGTAGTTCAGGCTGGCCTTGAATTTTGTATATTGTCAGGAATTACCTGAACTCTGATCCTCCTGCTTCTATCTCCCAAATGCTGGGGTGACCAACATGTGCCTCCACAGCCAGAATCCAAGAATGATAACATTGATTAACTGCTCAGAGAAAGACTTAACCCCAGTAGAAGTCAAAGCCTGTGTGCTCACAAACAGCTGACCGGAGCTAGTGGGAGCTCATGAATCTTGACTGTCAGCTGGGGAACCTGCATGAGACCAAACTAGGCCCTCTGGATGTGGGTGACAGTTGTGAGGTTTGATCTATCTGGGGGGTCCCTGGGAGTGAGACCAGGATTTATCCCAGGTGCATGAACTGACTCTATGGAGAACATTCCCTATAGTGGGATACCTTGCTCAGCCTTGATACAGGGGTGAGTCCTGCCTCAATTTGGTATACCAGGCTTTGTTGACTCCCAAAGAGAGACCTTAGCCCCTCTGAGGAGTGGATGGGTTTTGGGATGATGAGATGTGGGGTGGGAGAAGGGGAGGGAGTGGGAACTGGGGTTGGTATGTAAAATTAAAAAATTAAATTAAAATAATAAAGCTTATGTATTACAAAAAATCTTTTCCTAGGTGCTATAAACAACATCCACCACCATTTCCCAAAGGTCCCAACTCGAACCAAAATGCAATTTCACCGAAGTTGACTTGGGAAACAATTGAGTTGTTAGGCTTACTTACAAAGCGCAGGTGGGGTGCAGGTAGGAACATGGATGACCCCAATGCAGCAGCATTGGAAGGTCTGCACCCAGCATGGATGATAGCTCCTCCGTGGCTGCAAAGATGGAGTATCCATCCTCTCAGTTAGCTTCCCCCGTCCTATATAGTCCTTCCCGGAGACACCCACCCAGCCCACTTGCAGTCACGGCAGAAATGTATACGAAATGCCTGGGAGAAAGAAACGAATGCTCAAGTGAGAGTCCAATGACCCTCTCTTTCCGTGAAGATGTGCCAACCATTCACGGGCCTGTTGACACAAATAAACATAGCTAATCTATGATGATTTGCTCTTCTCAGAGGACATAGTTCTACAGCACTAGTTGCTGAGACCACCAACAGGACCCCTTAGCATTCAGACACATGCAGACAATAGACCTAACATTGCTTCCAGCACTCCTTGTTACTGTACTCAGGACATGGGATAGCTGCTGTGGAAAGTTTTCAACTGCATGCCCTATTTTCGAGAATGGTATTAACACCTGTCACAACCCATTGCCCCAAATAGACAACACCAACTAGCAACTGCTGCGTTCCTAATTATGTGCACATACGTGACGGTCTGAACTCTGGTGTTGTTCAGAAATCAGCCACAGGGTGGCAGTAGCATGTTAACTATTTAACTTGGATGCCGTTTTGACAGATTTGTGCAGAAGTCCCTCTTGGCTACTAGAAACTAGCAAGAGAGAGAAGAACCAATCAAAGAAATTAATCTAGTCTATGTCAAAGGTCTCTTTCCAGCTATCATTAGGGTCAGCCAGAACATCTCACCCAAGAGTTGATTGACTCCCTAAAGTTGACCTCTGGTCTCCTCTGTGTGAGAGATAAGGCATAGATATAAACTTGTGTGCATGCTGGGCAGTGGTGGCACACGCCTTTAATCCCAGCACTCGGGAGGCAGGGACAGGCAGACTTCTATGAGTTCAAAGCCAGCCTGGTCAAAGTTCCAGGATAGGCTCCAAAGCTACACAGAGAACCATGTCTCGAAAAACAAACAAAAGAAAAGAAAAACAAACAAAGCTAAACAACAGCAAAAAAAACCCCATATGTATGCACACACACAATAACTAAGTAAATACATAAATAAATGTACAACAGAGAGAGAAAAGCAGCCAGATTGCGGAGCCAGTAACATAGCTAAGTGGGTAAAGGTGCTTGCCCAGTAAACCCAGCAGCCTGAATCTATTTCTAGAACCCATGTAAAAAAAGAAGACAGCTGGTTCTACAAGGTTCTACACGTGCTTTGGAATGTGCATGTGTGCACACATAAATATTCATGCATGTTGAAAAGTATAAATATTATAAAATTTTAAAAAATAATAAATTGTCTTTAAAATTTTTTAAAAATTAAGTCAAGGGCTGGAGAGATGGCTCAGAGGTTAAGAGAACTGACTGCTGTTCCAGAGATCCTGAGTTCAATTCCCAGCAACCACATGATGACACACACCCATCTATAATGAGATCTGGTGCCCAGAACACTATATACATAATAATTTTTTAAAAAAAATTAAGTCAAATGTGTACCACAGAATAGTGGAGGACCTGAGGGCCAATAGGCTATAAGTCTCCTCTAGAGCCGTATCCTAGCAGCAAAGTAGGGGACTGAAAGTGAAAATGCCATCCAACTTTCAGAGAGAAAGTGAACCTTCATCCAAAGACCTCACATTCATGTCAAGCCTATGCAAGAGAACAAATGCCCCTGACTTTGTTCCTAGACTATAAGGAATCTGGTTGGGGGAGGGTCCAGAGGTTTCCTTCCCTTTGAGGTCCTCAAACTGTACAGGCCACTATATTCTCTGTCTTTATGGATGAGCCCTGAATGACCTAGAGCTGTGGTCCTCATCCTTCCTAGTACTGTGACCCTCTAATACAGCTCGTCATGTTGTGGTGACTCGACAACCATAAAATTATTTTTGTAGCTACTACATAACGGTGATTTTGCTGTTGGTATGAATTGTAATGTAAATGTCTGCTACACAGATAGTTTTGGGCAACCCCTGTGAAAGGGTTGTTCAACTCCCCCAAGAGGTCGAGACCCACAGGTTGAGAACCTCTGCCTTAGCTGACCTAGGACCTAGTCATCTATCTTGATAAGTCACTAAACCTGGTGAAGTGGGGCTCACCCCTTACGTCACATCACTCACACATCCTCACAGCTGTGGCTGTCACCCTGTGTCAGAGTATGATGTGCATGCCCCACCAGGTCCCAGAAACTCTGAACAGAGAGACCTTCCACTGGGTCTCCGACAACAGAATCAACAAACACCAGACTCTTATTGCAAAGTCAAGCCAAACTTTCAATTCTGCTGACTGTTCTATGCCAGTCTCTTACTAACTGAAACATTTTCCAGGCTGGGGTGGAAGCACAGGGTGGGGTGGAGTGGAGTGGGGCAGGTAAACAAGATTACACATCTGGGAACAAGAATACTTGGAAGATTCTAGAAGCCCCTCCCCAGCTTCATAGAAAATAAACAATTGGCAGGGCGGTGGTGGCACACTCTTAATCCCAGCACTTGGGAGACAGGCAGATCTCAGTGAATTCAAGGCCAATGTGGTCTACCAAGCAAGTTCCAGGACATCTAGGTCTGTTACACAGAGAAACCTTGTCTCAAAAAAACAAACAAAAAAAAAGCAAAAGAAGAAAGAAAGAATAGAAAGGAAAGAAGGAAAACGAAAGAATGAATGAAAAGAAAGAAAGAAAAGAGAAAGAAAATTAGCAATTGCTGGGGAGGAGACTCTAACCTTGACCTGAGGTGCTGCCTGTGAGTTGCACAGAGTCCTCACCGCATTGAGGTGGTGCTTTGGAGAAGTGGCTACTTCTGAATCATCCATGATCCTTTGTTAGTAACCCTTCACCTTGCTACTAACCTCAATAAAAATGTTTTGTTTCACTGTGTTGGATTCTAGCACAATAATTTTTGTCTGTCATGTCCCCTCCCACCCATTGTGTGTGTATGTGTACATGCCCCACCAGGTCTAGACTATGCATCTCCCAAGGAAAAGTCAGTCACACAACGGTACCTTACTGTCAAATCTAACTCCAAGGCCCTTCTAAAACATTCCTGTATAGAAACCATTGACCTCGCCTGAGGTCTAAGCCAAACTTACAAGATTCCCGGTTGTCCAGCCTAAAGTTGCCTGAGTCCCAAATAATAAAGGTTTTTTCTTTTTTTTTTTTTAGTTTTTTGGTTTTTTGGTTTTTTGGAGACAGGGTTTCTCTGTAGCTTTGGAGCCTGTCCTGTCCTGGAAGTAGCTGTTGTAGACCAGGCTGGACTCGAACTCACAGAGATCCCCCTGCCTCTGCCTCCCAAGTGCTGGGATTAAAGGTGTGTGCCACCACCACCTGGCCCAAATGATAAAGTTTTATGGGGACAGGAGATTAGCTTTCAGAGAAAATGACAGGGAACCTTACAGAAGTCAAAGGATCTGAGGCCCCTTATGGATACTTTCACATCAGCCCAAAAAGCAGAAATGAATTGCTTTCACTATGGCTCTCCAGCTGGTGATAGGCTGAGATTTATCATCTACATTGTATTCAGCTTGTACTTTCCCTGTGACCCACACTCATGTGATCCTCTGAAGAGAAAGAAGTCTGTTGAAACATACAGCTCAAGCCTGCTGTCATGGTGCAGACCTTTAATCCCAGCTCTTGGAAGCGGAAGCCCTCAGATCTCTGTAAACTCTACAGATCTACACAGTCAGTTCCTGGACAGCCAGGACTGCAGAGAGAGATCCCACCTTAAAAACAAAAGCACACCTCCCAGCTTATAATACCTAACTATACGCTCCAGTGAAATGCTTTCTTTCGTAAGAGTTGCCATGGTCAGGGTGTCTCTTCACAACAATATAACGGTGACAAAGTTAGGTGTTTACCACCAACAACATGACTTCATCCCTGGAACCAGCTTGGTAGAAGGAGAGAACCAACTCCCCAAAGTTGTCCTCTGCCCTCCCTGAATACAGGCTGTGGTGTGACGGTGAAGAATGGAACCTACCACTAGATGGAGACATGCTACCATCTCTTCCATTAAGAGTTTCTCTAGTTGAGCAGATCAGTCACCGGCAAGGAAGGAGACTCCACCTAAAGGAACAGGAGTGCTTTGTTTTCTCAGAATTCCTGCTCTGATGCAGTTGCTACAAGTTATTCTGAGGTTCAGCAGGGTCTGTCTGCATTTCTGAATCCTTCCTTTTTTTTTTTTTTTTTTTTTGGTTTTTCGAGACAGGATTTCTCTGTGGCTTTGGAGCCTGTGCTGGAACTAGCTCTTGTAGACCAGGCTGGTCTCGAACTCACAAAGTAAATCCTTCCTTTTTCTACTGCTGTGGAATAATCCTTTTGTATGCTGTGAAGATTTGTCTCTCAGATTGGATTAATAAAAAGTTGGTTGGCTGGTAGCCATGCAGCACGTATAGGTAGAACAATGAAAATTAAGGACACTGGGAAGAAGGAGGGCAGAGTCAGAGATGTCACCAGCCCCACGGAAAGTAAGCAAGATCTGCCAGCACATAGATTAAGAGAAACTGATTGATTTAAATTGTAAGAACTAGTTAGTAACTAGAACTAGTAACTGAGCTACCAACCAACCATTTATAATTGATATTAAGACTCTGCGTGGTTATTTGGGAGCGAGCAGTCAGGACAGGAAAATTCTGCCTACATTTGATTCTGTCCTTTTCTTTTTTGATTTTTGATACTGACCAGAGCCTAAGTATGCTTTCCTTGGTAGTTTGGGCTTCTTGTTTTTCCTCTAAATCTCCTCTCCCCATACTGTGGCTGACCTCCATACTGACTTAATTCAAACAGTGTGGCCTCTTCTCTTCTCCATTCTCCTTTGAGCAGCTGATGAGATTTACAGCTTGCCTGTCCTCCAGTATTTCTTTTGAATTCTAATATATTTTTCCTTGAGTTGGAGTTTCTGGCAGTTGAAAGCTACCTGATTGGGCGCCGAGAACTGAACCCAGGTCACACCTGATGAGAGCTGCTGAGCCATCTCTCCAGTCTTGTGAGTAGGATTTTACATAGGATAGACCATGACAGGGTGCAAGCATGTAGAGGTAAACTTTAAATCATGAAACCTGAACACATTCGCTATATACATATATGTGTGTATGTATATATATGCATATGTATGTGTGTGATTTGACTTTACACACTATAAATACTATATATTATATATCATGATTCGTTTTTAATGCTTGTTTTTATTATTTTAATTATATGTGTGCATGTAGGTACCTGTTGAGGCAAGAGGCATTGATCTGCTGGAGCTGGAATTACAGGTGATATAAGGTACTTAACATGGATGATGCTGGGAACCAAGTTTGAATCCTGCAAATGTGGTACCAGTAATTAACCCAAGAGCCATCCCTCCAGCCCCCATATGCAGAAAAATTGTATATAGGATTGTGGTGTAAACTTTGTCCTTACTTTGTCCCTGTCCCAAAATAAATATTAAAATATTTTTTAAAAACGAAAGAAAGAAATCTGGGTGGTGGTGGCACATGCCTTTAATTTAATCCCAGTACTTGAAAGGCAGAGACAGTCGTATTTCAGAGAGTTCAAGGTCAGCCTAGAACTGTTACACAGAGATACCCTGTCGTGGAAGAAAAAGGAAGGAAGGGAGGAAGGAAGGAAGGAAGAAAGGAAGGACTGGGTAGTAGGGTACATGTCTTTAATTCCAGCACTCAGGAAGCAGAGGCAGGAGGATCTCTGTGAGATTGAAACCAGCCTGGTCTGATCTACAGAGCTAGTTTCAGGACAGCCAAGACTACTAAAGAAACCTTATTTTGAAAAACCAAAAAGAAGGAAGAAGAGGAGGAAGAGAAGGAAGAAGAGGAGGAAGAAGAGGAGGAGAAGGAGAAGAAGAAGAGAAGAAGGAAGTAGAAATGAGACAAGGAAAAGTGGCATGAGGAAATTGTTTCTGTCTTTTTTCCATGTATTGGAAACCATCTCTAAAAATCAAAACAAACAAAAAAACCCCACAAATCTTAATTTCTATCTCCATAAAGTGGTTTCTATCTCCATAAAGTGGAAAGAGAAGAGGTGGAAGTTGAGAATCATAAAGCCGGAGAGGATATGTGCTCCGCCAGAATTGGAGCAGAAGTCAGCAAGAATGTTGTTGAGTGGCAGGAATTGCTTCCAGATTTGTGTGTATGGTAATGACAAAATATTGTTTAGTCGGGTAAGAAAGAAAAGCTAAATTAATAAAGTCAGAAGATGCTGGAAGATAGCCACGCTCTGGTAAGTAAAAGACATAACAAGTTGAGAAAACAAGAGTGGTTTGTGTTATTTTTACACCTTGAGGGCAGCCAGGAGCCTAGTGGGAAACAGACCAAGAGTGTCGGCTTCCAGACCAAAGTTCTGTCTACTACTTGAGCTCTATTTACTGTTGCCCTGGCAACTTATCCCCATTGAAGGGTAATGACGGATCTAGAACAGCCGCTTATTAGAATGTAAAGATTTCTTGTATCGTTTATTAAAATACAAAATCTGCACACAAATGTTAAAGAACAAAAGGGGAACCTGGGCTGAATCTCAAGGTGCAGCGCTTCCTCAATAGAAAGGGCTGTGCACCCTCTCATTCCGCCTCCTCTCTCGGTCACGGGCCATCACCAATACAAATTCCGTCTCTCGGACTAAAACGCTCTTTTCAATTGGATAGAAGAACTGTAACAGAATTCCCATAACATAAAATGTGGTTGTAATTCAGGTGGGAGTTCTGCTTGATCTGCTTTTGATTTACTTTGAGGTAAAGTTGGAGCAGGAGATAAAAAGGATTTAGTTGACAAACAAGGAGATGTCATGAAGGAGATGATAGAGCTTCTGCTTCCTGTCCTCCATGAAGAAGTTTCTCCACCATATTGTTCTACTTCAGGACCAGCCCAGAAACATGGAGCTAAGTGCATGGACTGAATCCTCTGAGACCAGAGGCATAGGGAAACAGTTCTTGCTTTGTTTCTGTCATGTGTGTGGTCGCAGTGACACAAAAATAACAAAAGCATCATCACTTCTGTAGCTTCTCATTTTTCAGACAGCATCAGGTCAGGATCAACACAGCCCCATGTCTCCCGATCCAATTTAAAGCCAGTATGTGCGTAATTAACACCGAAAACCTTATTGTCCTACTCGTCTGTCATGTGGCAGCACTGGTGGAAGGGAGATGCCCTCCTCCTCAACCCAAGTCCATCAATGCCTGAGGCAGGTGGAAGAGCTAGTCCTGAGGTCCTAAGAGTGGAAAAGCTGTCCCTGCCCCTCATCAGCTGCAGTACTTGAGAGAGTGGCCCCGACGCCTCACCTAGGCAACACTACTGTGTTGCTACTGAGCTGGCCCTGAAGATGTAGGTGTGGGAGAACCAGCCCTGAGGACATGAAAGCCAGAGAACTGCTCACTGCTCCTTGCTCTTCTCTGCCAGGGGTGAACTAGTCAGGGCAATGCTGGAAAGCTCACCCTGGTTGTAACAGGGGGGAGCTGGCAGGCTGACCAACTTTGCAACTACCCAGGCCCAGGACCGGGGTTATGGCTCACCCCAACATCCACCCATCTGTGATCTGCTGGAGCGTGGGAGTGGGGGTTGGGGGTCGATCCTGTGGACCCAGGGCTACAGGATCTTCATGACACAGGGCAGCAACAGGATGTCTGGGGAGCATCCCAGTAAGGGCCCAGCGTCCATAGTGTAGCAGAGAGCAGGAGCCTCAAACCAGACAAAAGATCCTTTGCAATCAACACATGCTTGTAAAATGTATGGATAAAGAAGTTTACTTCATGGGGGAAAAAAATCTTATTTTAAATTCCAGTACAGTAAATACCCTTCAGAAAGGTAGGTAAGGTGGCTCATATCTGTAATTCTGGCACTCAAGAGGCTGAGACAGGAGCATTTCTGCAAGTTCAGCTATTCTTAGTTATAGAATGAGATTGTTTCCAAACCACCAAAACTTAGTTCTTAATTTAAAAAAAAAATTGCCAGAGGCCTGGGGTTGTAGCTTTGGGGTAAATTAATTACCAAGCATGTATAAGGATATGGGTTCAGTACCCTGCACTAAAAAAGCATAAAACCAAAGCTTTGGGAGAAAAATGAGGGTTATAATCCTACAAATTTGGGGGCATGGAAAGAGTACTGGCTTTTCTTCTAGAGGACCTTGGTTCAGCTCCCAGCACCTCCATGGTGGCTCACACCAATCTATAACTCCAGTTCTGGGGAATCAGATACCCTCTTCTGACCTCCTTGGAAAGCTATGCCTACAAGGGTTATACAGACATACATGCAGGCAAAACACTCATACACTCATACATGTAAAAAAAATATATTGCCAGGGGCTAGCCAGATGGCTCAGTGGGTAATGTGCTTGCCACTAAGACTGACAGCCTGAGTTCAAACCCTGGAACCCACAGGACGGACAGAGAAAATCAACTCCTGAAAGTTGTCTTCTCCTCCACACACATGCAGAGGCAGAGTATCACCCCTTAAAACATATCATTATAGCAGCTGAGTGGTGATGTCACATATCTTTAATCCCAGAATTCAGGAGGCAGAGGCAGATAGATCTCTGAGTTCAAGGTCAGCCTGGTCTACAAAGGACAGTCAAAGTTACACAGAGAAACCCTGACTCTAAAAACAAGTATATATGTATATGTATATACATATATAAAATTTATGTGTCTATACAAATGCATATATATATATATGATTATATGTATACAATTTTTTCTGGGTGTGGTAGAATGAACCTATGCTCACAGCATAGCCAGAAAGAAAGAAAGGATGGGAGGGGAATAGAAAGGAGATGGGAGGGAGATAAGAGGGAAGAGACAGAAGGGGAAAGGGGTTTTCAAAGTAGGAAAAAGTCACTAACATTAACTGAACATCATTTACCATAGATAGGCCAGTCCTGCTTTTAATCCTTTAACAACCCTAATAATGTGGTATTAAACCACTTTACAACCAAAGAATATGTAGTAGTATTGTCCACTCTCCTGAGAGATCTAGGAAAGGGCCCAGAAGGAAACTACAGTGCAAAAAGGTGGAGTATGGTTAATCTAGTGATGTCTGGAGGTCTGGCTGGTTCTGCAGGGACTAGTCACCAAGGATCCCGGCTTCTTGGCCCATCTCCAGGCAGTCTCTTCTCATCCCACATACCTATACCCGGTTTTGCTGGGGCAGGAGGCCACCAAAAGCAGAGCTCCTGCTATGCCAGTCAAAAGTAACTAAGATGCCCAAGCAGATGAGGACCAGGCCAGACAGCCCCAAACGAATGAGGTTTCCCTGAGTATAGTCTGAAGAGCCAGAACCTGTGGACCAAAGAGAGGGAGACAGGGTGTTGGTCCCATATCTTTATGCTCTTCCTGCATATCTGACACACAGATGGAGTTGTAGACTCAACTCTCAAATCTCTAAGTTGAATGGAATTGATATCCCTGGACCCCTGGGACTGAAAAAGGACTAGAGCACCTCACCTTCGAAGCTGATGACCAGTGGCTGGCTGCGCTGCGACAGCACATAAGGGGCAGAGGGCGTGTGGTAATAGCAACTGTAGGTGCCTGGGGCATCAGCGCCAATCAGAAGAAAGTCAGCCCAGGGCTGCACAGAGTCGATGTACTGCAGAGGGGTCGCCACACCCACGCGGTACAGCGCAAAACTCATGCCTGGCATGCGGCCTGCACAGCGCAGGGTTACATTGGCTCCTGGAGCCACCACAGGCCCAGGCATTGCCACGAGGGATGGTCTGGGTAACTGATCTGTGGAACACAGGCAAGGCCTTAAGTAGGCTGGCTTGTCTCTCTTCGTCCTCCCCCTCCTCATTCCTTCTCTTCTGCCTCTCTTCCCATCCCCAGACTCACTCTCCTCTTCCCATAGTTTAAGAATCTCTCAATTTACCTCCCTGTTGTTTCTCTCCTTGTGCCTCTCTTCCACCCCACTCCCACCCTCCACCTTAATCTCATTCCTGTGCCCTTCTCCCATTCTTCCTGGACCTCACCTGTCACCAGCAGTTCTAGGACATTGCTTGACTGGGACCAGACACCTGGTCCCCAGTCTGTCCTGCGATAGCGGCAATAATAACTGCCCCCCTGGGCCAGGGTCACCTCCTCCAGGAAAAACTCAGCCAGCTCCGTGGACACATCCTGGAAGAGCAGTGGTGGAACGACACCTGTTCTGAAGAATGCAAACCGCCAGGCAGGTTGGGGTGCACGGCATCTCAAGGTCACGTTGACTCCAGGAGTCACAACTGCAGCAGGATGAGCCCCCAGCAATGGCTGGGGGTATAAGGCTGCGGATGCTTAATAAAGAAAAGTGCTTGGTGTTTGGATGGAAGCTTCACCCCAGCCCCTGGCATCCATATTTGAAAAGAGTCTGGAATGTTTAGTTGGAAACTCCATCCCAAGCCACCATCCCATCTCTCTCCAAACCCTGCTGCATCTCAGAAAGCAGACAAAAAGATTGCCCCTCCCCAGAGATGCTCAAGACCACTGCCCCCTGCCCCAGAAAACAAACGTGTGTTTTCCCGTCTTCCTTTTCCATGTCCTCTCTGGAGACTGGAAAGCCATCCAGGAGCGTGGTATCCATTAAACCTAGGTTTTTTTCTAATTAGGTTTGATTTGGATTATTGCATTAGTCTACAGCCATACCACCCTGAACGCTCCCGGTCTAGTCCTGGAAAGATTTATTGGGGTGCAGAAACTTCTCACTTGGGTCCTTGGGACCTTCCATCCAGGTAGTTCCGGGAGACTAAGCAGAAGTGGGACAGACATCCATCTCCAAGATTTACCTTGGATCTCTATAAAGTAGGGAGTACTTTATACATCCCTGGAGTACAATCACAGCTGGCCAGAACTGACTGAAAATCATAGGAGGAGGACTCTGATTTTGAGGACTTTTTTTCTTTTGTTTTGTTTTTCGAGGCAGGGTTTCTCTGCATAACA
>JAQHUG010000529.1:72777-127158 GCA_028555095.1 Dicrostonyx torquatus | reverse complement strand
TTGGCCTCAAACTCACAAGATCTGCCTGCCTCTGCCTCCCAAGTGGATTAAAGGCTTGCGGCACCACCGCCCAGCTTGAGATAAGATCTTGTGTAACCCTGGCCTGTCTTCTGATCCTCTAGGATTATAAGCATGTGCCACCATCAGGACCACCACCTCCCTTCCCCATCTATGCAATATTGGTAAACAATCTACTGACCAAGCTAAATCCCCAACCTCTTCTCCACAATTTCAAGGCACAGTTTCAAAATGTCATGCCAAAAATGGTTACCTTGTTTCATTTGGTCTTATTATTACTGTTTTTTGTTTGTTTGTTTTGAGACAAAGCCCCACTATGTAGTCCAGTTTGCCTTAGAGCTCACTAATAGTGCAGGCTGGCTTCAAAGTTGCAATCCTTCTGCCTCAGCTTTCAGGTGCTAGGATGACAGACCTGTGCTACCACACCTCACTACAAGCAATTATGGTTTGCCACACGTCAATAAGTATTGCTATGCTTTGAACATGTTCCCCAACTTAATCTTTGATATAACAATGTTAAAAGGTGGGTTCTTAACAGGTAATAGAAGAGAGGGCTGAAGAGATGACTCAGCATAGGACCTGGGTTGGTTTCTAGCACCCACATTGGGAAAATCATAACTACTTGTAACTTTAGCTCCAGGGGGATTTTGACACCTCTGGCCTCTTCAGGCTTGTACTCATGTACATATACTCTCACACAGACACAAACACACACATAATTTAAAACACAAAAATAAATCTTTTCCCTAAGTAGGTGCTAGGATAGAATACGAGGTGTAGTGGTGTATGTGTAGTCATCCCTCAGTGAGGGCCGGAAGTGTGGCTCAGTGGTAGAATACCTCCCTAGAATGCCTCAGTGAGGGGCTGGGCGTATTGCTCAGTGAGAGAGCACTAGCCCACTACGTACAAGACCATAGGTTCAAACCATCAACCCTAGTACATATCCATACAACAAAAACAACATGATCAATGACCCAATAATTCCACTACCTCACCATAAGCAAGCTCTTATTAGTAAATAAAAGTTTAAAAATGAAAATAACGATAACAATTGGGAAATATCTCCAAGACAGATTGTTAAGTTTAATATTTACGATCTAGAACAGAATGGGTCATGAAATACCAACTGTGATCTGGCAAGAAAAGGAGGAAGTGTGAAAATGTGTGATTTGTATGAATGCATGGAAAGCTTTTTGTAGGATCTGAAGCTTGTTTCAGGAACACAGGAAGGGGAAGAGGAAGATTATTGTATATTTTGGTAATGGCTGAGTCTTTGTAACTAACCGTAAGTACTCATTAGCTTTATCCTTTTAAATAATAATAATAATAATAATAAAATGGATTTAAAATCAGGGGGCTAGAGAGATGGCTCAGCAGTAAAGAGTTTTTCTGCTTTTGCCAAAGACTGGGGTTTGTTTCTCAGCACCACGTGATGGCCCACCACTACCTGTAACTCCAACTCTAGAGAGTCCTACAGTTTTCTTCTGAACTCTGTCAGCCTCAGACATGCATGTGGTGCACATACAGGCATACAGGCAAAATGCTCACACTCATAACATGAAATTAAGTTAACTGATAGCTCAGATATGAATCATTTCCCAGATGGTTCTCATTTAAAAATTGGAGTATTGAGGGAGACAATTTGAGAGAAAGGAAACACCTTCTCTATCAGAAAACCCAAGACGGAAGCATCTTGGGGTAGGAGAATCCTCTTTTTGTGGAAAGCTGTTTCCCGTGAGAAAGCTGGTATAACTGTCATTGCAGGAAATCCTGTCTGGAGCCCCAGACTTGACAGGAAATAAGCCTACAGTTTACATATATAATTATACTAAATCCCTACTGCAGCCCATTTTCCAGAGAAGGAGATGGTGTCTTCAAGATCCCTTGTTTGTTCAAGGCCATGCAATGAAGAAGATGGTCTAGTTTAGGTCTCCTTGCTATTGACATCCATGGTCTTCTATACTTACCTATAATGGTCACTAAAGGGATGAAGAAAAGAGAAGGGGAAGAGAGGAAAGAGAAGGGAGCAAGGAGGAAAGGAATAGAGGAGAGGAGGAGGAGAAGGAGGGAGGTGGCAAAAGGAGAATGAAGGAATGGAAGTAAGAGGAAGGAAAGAAGGTGAGGGAAGGTGACAGGAGAAAAGGAAGAAAGAAAAGGAACAAGGGAGGTAGGGGATGAAGGGATGGAAAGACGGAGAAGAAGAGGAGGAGAGGGGAATAAGGAAATCTAGGGCAAAGCTGAGCATCAAAATAAAATGAGTTCCGGAGATGGTGTGAGCGGCATAAAGGAGAGAATTTGAAGTATGCCACTCACCTGTTGGTGTGAAGTCCATCTGACACACAGGCCCTGCAGAAGGTGAGGAGCCAGTTCTTTACAAAGCTTTGTGACTACCAGTCTTCCCTCACTGGGAGACCCAGAATCTGATCACACAGTTTCTTTTTCCTTCAGAAAATAAGAATCCCATCTATCCCTGTCTTCTTTTGGATCCATCAAAACTCCAGACTTCCATCTCCCAGGTACTAAAAGGCCAGTGGTCTGACCTAAGAGAGTGGACCTTTGTTTTCCCCTTTGGGTTTGGAAGTCTGAATGCCTTACTCTTTTTAAGTAGTGCAGGAGTCCTGCCCATCTGCCATGAGACCTGAGGATATTCTTTGACCCTTACTTTCCTCCTGCCTGGAGATCCGGAGAAACCTATGCTCACCCAGCAGTCTGTCTTCCCCCATTTAGGACTCGGGTATCTGGATACCAGTCCTGACTTCTTTTTAAAAATTGAATGTTGAGTTCCAGATGATCAGATACAGCTCTCAGCCCAGTCAAGGACCCCCACCCTCCACCCCCCCCACACACACACAGGGGAAGGACAGCTCACAGAGAGTCAACAGCTGGAGTATCAGTGACAGGATCATGGCGGGCACTCTCCGTGGAGCTGGGGAAAAGACTAATTCTGCCTTCTGCCTGCTGAGGATATGAAGCATCAACAGAAAGCCATGTGATCCCTGTTTAGGAAAGAGGAGTCAGGTGGAGGCCCCTGGGTAACTGTGTCATAGCCCCACTGTCTTGGAAAAAGTTGCAAGAGGAACAGTCATAGACTCTGGTGTTCATTAATTCAGTCTAAAAGTAGGGAAGGAGGGCTGGGCATGTTGTAGTTAAGTGAGAGACTGCTCGCCCAGTGTGTTCTAGCCCCAGTGCTGAAAGAGAAAGAAAAGGAAGAGGAAAAGCAAAAGCAAAAACAAAACAAAAAGAAGGAAGGGGGAGCCGGGCGGTGGTGGCGCATGCCTTTAATCCCAGCACTCGGGAGGCAGAGGCAGGTGGATCTTTGTGAGTTTGAGACCAGCCTGGTCTACAAGAGCTAGTTCCAGGGCAGGCTCCAAAGCCACAGAGAAATCCTGTCTCGAAAAAAAAAAAAAAAAAAGAAGGAAGGGGGAAAAGATCTTTGGTGCACAGTACATACTTTGGGTCTCACTGACTCAAGCCAGATAACTTTTTGTTTTAGTTTTTCAAGATAGTGTTTCTCTGTGTAGCCTTAGCTGTCCTGAAACTAGCTCTCGAACTCACAGAGATCCGCCTGCCTCTGCCTCCCGAGTGTTGGGATTAAAGGCGTGCACCGCTACCACCCGGCTTCCCAGATAATTCTTTTTTTTTTTTTTTTTTTAAGTGATGTGCACTGTCTTGGAGGCTCAGGCTTGTAATCTCACCTACTTTGGAAAGCCCAGGCAAGAGGACCCCAAGTTCAAAACTTGCGGGAACAACCTGAACCATTTAATATAACCCTGTCTCAAAATAAAAACTAAAGACAGGCAGCAAAATTTGGCAGTCAACAGTAAATGACTTGCCTAGAATCCACCAGCTAGAGCCTGGGGGCGTGGTTTAGATGTAGCGCACAAGCGGTTGGAGGCGTGGCTCAGTGGTAGATGGGCTGCCGATCCTACTCTGGTTTCAGTCTCCAAAAACAACAAACAAACAAACAAACAAATGCTGTGAGCTGCACGCTAGTAACATAAAGCACAGAAAGTCCTTAATCTATTTGATATCAATTTAGAACTTCCAAAACGAGGGAATGTCTAGATGTGACCTCAATGTAAAGCAGACATTCTTGTATGAAAATCTGAAGTTACTCCTTTGATGCGTTTTTTTTAAAGCTAAAAGAGGAAGTTGTGAAAAGTCCTTCTGGTTTAAATCTTTGCTACCAAGGTTCTCTGTTCTAGTTTAAAGCTTCACTCCGGAACTACAACTCCCGCAAGGCTCCACGCCCTTGCTTTCCTACTCCGCTACGTCTTCGCCAAAAGGCGCAACCCAAGGGGCGGAGCCTCGCGCAAGGGAAGGGACCACAATTCCCAGAGAGCTCCGCGCCCTTGTCAGCTCCAAGACGAAGATGGCCGCGAGTAAGTAGAGGCTCGGGGTTTCGCCGGTCTCAAGTAGTTCCAGGGAGCCATGGGCAGACCCGTGACAGAGGCTCAGCAGAACTCTGGGGCGCGGTGGGAATCCGTCCTAGAAAGAGGGGCACATCGGTCACGAGGGCGGTTTTGCAAAGCAGGGCTAGTACGAAAAGGTTAGAGGTCACCGCAGCAGCCCCCAAGGGTGACTCTTCTCCCATCTCTCCAGGAATCACCACTTTCCTCAAGAATGCCTGGGCGAAGGAGCCGGTGCTGGTGGTGTCCTTCTCAATCTGGGGCCTCGGTGAGTGCCCCAGGAGCAAATGTGCATCCTCCGACCTGAGATCATCAGCATTACACAGTTCATCTTGCATCCATCTTGCCCGTTCTATCCCATTACTGTAGCCCCCTTCCCTCACCACCCTACACACACTTAAGCAAGAGGTGCATGCTCAGACTTGCTTGTACTTTGACTCCGAAGTGCATGATTACTTAAGGAAGTCTGTGGTAGGCAAATATCCCAGCAAGCCTCCCTGGTGAAGAACCCTCTGTGGAACAGGGCTGTTCACAGTTCAAATGCGCTGGGGGATGAGCGTGACCTGTTAGCAAATTCAGGTTCTGAAGGTTTGAAGGTTGGCAGTCATCACAGTCTCACAGTTATGATCAATATCGCAGGCCTGGAGAGTGAAAATGAAGTTCTAGAACCCACCATCATGACCTCAAAGGCCTGGAATGCTCTAAAGTATGTGGTTTTAATGTAGAAAATATTTTGGGATAATGATTTGAGGCATATTCGATTCGTTCTTTAAATGTAAAATCACATTTATGTGTGTGTGCCACCAGTTGGTTGTAGAGGTCAGAGAACAACTTGCTGGAGTTCGTTCTCCTTCCACTGAGTCCTAGGGATTTAACTTAGGTTGTTAGTCCTTTTTTTTTGTTTTTGTTTTTTTTCCAAGACCAGGCTGGCCTCAAACTGCCTGCCTCTGCCTACCGAGTGCTAGGATTAAAGGTGTGCACCACCACCCCAGCTAGGTTGTCAGTCTTGGCAGCAGGTACTTTTACCTGCTGAGGCCTCTCACAACTCCAAAGTTAAATACTTCCTAGAACTGATTTTATTTGCTCCTTTTTTTCAGTTTTCTTTTTTATAGGGGAATACACAATTTATTTAGCCCAAGCTGGCCTCAAACTCACAGCACTCTGCTTTGGCTTCTCAAGTGTTGATACTACAAGCATGAGCCACTACTCCTGCAAATCTGTTTGAAAGTGTGTGTGTGCCTGTGCGGGGGAGAAGAGGGCATAGGATCCTTTGGAGCGGGAGTTATAGGCAGTTGTGAGCTAATGGACATGGCTGTTGGGAATTGAACTCAAGTCCTCTGGAAGATCAGCAAATGCTCTTAACTAATGAGCCACCTCTCCAGCCCCATCACCTTTTAAAAAACAGATTTATATACATGTGTGTTTCTGTATGCCATATGAGTTTGTTGCATACACTAGAGCTGGAGTTATAGTTCCAGAAAGTTGTGAGCCAGTCAACCTGCTAGGTGCCGGGAGCCAAACTCTGCAAGTACAAGTATTATTTGCTGCGCCATCTCCAGCCCCCTTTTAACAGGTGTAGTTGAAGATGTGAAACTGCATGTGGTTGTTACCTTATATTATTAACATTCCTGTTACAAACCCCCTCCACTCCTGAAGACTCTTGGCAATAGCCCGCATGGGCTAATCCAGAAGCTATCAACCTGTGACTGGCCTGTGGGCCTCGTGCGTTCCCGGGTGTTAGGCTCCAACCTCTTTGGTTCTCCCCACTCTGAGGATTTAGAATGACCTGATAAGTGGGATGGTGGAGTGCCGAGGGACCCACCAAAGGGCCCTCCTGGTTGTGCTGGCCCTTCCTGCTCCCCTTTGCCAGGGCTGTCGTTTCCCTACATCCTTGGTTTCACATTTATGTCTTTCTCCTCAGCTATAATTATGCCCATAATCAGCCCCTACACCAAGTATGCTTCCATGATCAACCAGGCAACACCCTACAACTACCCAGGTGAGCTGAGACCTGTGCTGGGGGGAGGGGCAGACATAGCTCTGTAGGAGTCACTGCTGCATTTGGATGTTCTTTGTAACTTAACACGCTTTGAGTTTCTCCAGATTTCTGTTCCTCCATCCCTGTTAGAGATAGTCTCCCTCATTTGCCCGTCTTTGCCTCACTCTGCTGAATCTCTGTCCCTCACTCTCCTCTTTCTCACCTGGAGCCTCGTACTGTCTCTGAATATAGAGACAGACTAGCTGTTCTCTACAGGACCCTAGAGATCTGCTGCTCTCAGTGGCTCATTCGTTTGTTTTTCAGTCCCTGTACGAGATAATGGGAACATGCCCGATGTGCCCAGCCACCCCCAGGACCCTCAGGGCCCAAGCCTGGAATGGCTGAAGAACCTGTGAATACTCCTGCTCATGAAAGAGGCCCCTTCCCTGTTGTCCCCTAATAAATGGGAAAACCAACCCTACAGTCTTTTCTTTGGTGTGTTTCTTTTGTTGTTGTTTTGAGAGAAGGAAGTCTCATTATATATGTAGTCTAGGCTGAACTTAAGGGTGTAGCCAGGGTGACCTCAAACTAATGGCACACCAGAGTGTTTCAGAGATGGGAGAAGTAGACATGACGTAGAGAGGTGTAAATGGGGAGTCTGTTTATTGGGGAGAGAGGGTTAGTCAAAGGGTGGGCTGGCTAGGGTAGGGTAGGGTAGCAGTTTATCTGGCCCTCGAGAAACCCAACTTGAATCCAAGGCCTCATCTGCTTCAAAGCCAAAGTCTTCCTCAACTTTAATCTGGAGAGATAAGCAACAAGATGTGAGTGGATATAGAGATCTAGGAGACATAGCCCACCCCCAACACACCCAATCAGTCTGTAGGCACTGGTTTCCCAGACCATAAACTTTCAAGCAACCCTGACAAGCATCCTTCAACTGACTTCCTCTTCTCCCACTGTTCCCACATCATGTCATTTTCTTCAAGCTCTAGCCTAAATTTTCTAACTCCTTTTCCCTATCCTCCCTGTCCTCCATCCTGCTGACACTCTGTCCAGCCCTCCCCCAGCCCCGGACCCCTCAAAACCCAGCCCAGGATTCTCACCACGCCTTGGCCCCAGCCCTCGGCTCCCACCTGCACTGGGGCCAATTCTGGGGTCAACGAAGCCCCCACCCGTGGTGCCCGCCGCCTCTTCCGCCCACTGGGCCCTTCGCCAGGGGCTGGGCTGCTGGGGTCTAGGTGTGCAGGTGTCCTTTGGGGTGGGGAAAGTCCCTCTTTCTCTGGAGGCTCATTCTCAGCATTGCCCGGAGTGGGGACATCTGTGCCTTGGCTGCCATCATCCTGGTAAGATGAAAATTGGAGGCAGTTAAAGACTTAATTGGACTCCCCGTTACCCCAACCTGCCTGGAGACCAGAGCTCACCTCCAATACAATGGTGAACTGGCTAGCCCGGTAGTCATCCCCGTAGGAGTCCAGCACCCTCATGAGGAACCTGTGTGGACAGAGATGCAGGCACTGGGGCATCTTATCTTCTGGGGGGAGGGGAGTAACAGATAAAGTCCAGATCTCCCTTTACTTCAATCTAAAGCTGTCCCAAACTAGGAGGGTTTGGAGCTCTGTAGCCTGAGAGCAGAGCCTCGGAACCTGTGTGACTAACGTCTGAATAATAGGTGACATCCTTTGCTGGGTGGCAAAGGATGTAATGGCACATTCCAAAAGACCTGTTCTCTCAAGTATACAGTGTGATTGTCAGTATCTGGTGAACATTCAATTGGATCCCCATCATGAGGATCCCAGTACTGCCACCAGATAGTTCACGAATTCCTCTAACTCCAGCTTCACAGCTCTCTGATAGTCTCCACAGGTACCCACCTATGTGTGTGCCTATATCACACACAGAGACCCAAAGATTTTAAAAAATAAGTAAAAATAAACATAGGTTTTTCTGTACTGAACAGAAACACCTGGTGTGGTGGCACACACTAATCCCAGCACTTGGGAAGCAGGGAAGGCAGAGGCAGGTGGATCTCCAAGTTTGAGGCCATACTAGTCTACACAGAGGGTTCCAGGACAGCCAGGACTAAACAGAAAAACAAAACAAAAAAACCTGTCTGTAAACAAAAGAAAACAAACAAGGGCTGGAGGGAGCATGCTGCTCTTCCCAACGGCTTGAGCTCACTTCCCAGCACCCTCATTGGGTAGTTCACAATCACCTATAACTCCAGACCCAGGGGATCTGATAACCTCTTCTGGCATCTGTGCCCTCTCACACACATGGACACAGACACATAAATAAAAAACTAAAGACTGGAACCTGGAGGTGGTGGTGCATGCCTTTAATCCCAGCACTCGGGAGGCAGAGGTAGGTGGATCACTGTGAGTTTGAGGCCAGCCTGGTCTACAAGAGCTAGTTCCAGGACAGGCTCCAAAGCCACAGAGAAACCCTGTCTCAAAAAACCAAATAAATAAATAAATAAATACTGAACATCAAGACAAAACTAAGGATGTGCCTCACTGAAGAATTTGTCTACCATGCAGGAAGCCTTGGTTCAATCCCCAGTCCCACATAAACTTGGACACAGTGGCACATGCCTGTATGTCCAGTATTTTGGAGGAGAAAGAAAGATCTCAAGTTCAGGGACAACTTGATACAGGAAGCGAGAGAGAGAGAGAGAGAGAGAGAGAGAGAGAGAGAGAGACAGAGAGACAGAGAGAGAGAGACAGAGACAGAGAGAGAGAAAGAGGGAGGGAGGGAGGAAGGAAGGAAAGAAAGGTGGCAGAGGGTAAATAGTTGTCTTGTAAGCCTGACAATCTAAGTTTAATCTTTGTAACTCACAGTGGAAGGAGAGAACAGACTCTCAAAAATCATCTTCTGACCTTTACACTGTGGCATGCACATCCATACTCAACCCCTCCTCCCTGTGCCATAGCATTTTGTGTAAGGACAGGAAGGTATGGAACCCACGCTGTCAACCAGAGCAGACATGACACCTTTGGAACATTGTGAAGGTGACTGACTTAATTTGGTTAGTAAAATAACTACTTAATAGCAATTGTTTTAAAATAGTCACCACCCTGTGGCTGCTAAGCATATGCAATGTAGTTAGGACAACTCAAGAAATGGAAATTTTAAAAGATTTATTTTTACTTATACGTACATGTATATGTGTCTATGTGTGTATGTCATGTGCACCTATGTCTGTGAAGGCTAGAAGAAGATGGCAGATCCTCTGGAGTGAAAGTTAGAGGAGGCTCAAGCCTTGCTGCAGCCTCCTGATGCTGCTGCTACCATGGGAGTCAGAGTTCAGAGAAACAACAAGTAAGCTCTGTGCTGTTTCCTTCCTGCTGTCCTGTCCACTTATATGGAGCAAACACTCTGTCCTACCCCTTACCCCAGTCCTAGGGCCAGCTCTTCTCTCCAAGACCCAATTCCATTTCTCTATTTATCGCATTCCAAGCCCTTAGCTTCAGCTTTTTCCTTGTGCCTTGTGAAGGCCAGGAAGACAAGAGATGGCACACAGGGTGAAAGGTGGTGGGAACATGTGGGAGCAGAGGTGCTGAGCCCACAGAGGTGCAGAATGGTACCTGCGCTCCTGCTGGAGTCTCCGAGTTATCCTTTGCACCTGATGGAGCCTGTTCAGGACTCGCTCATTCACCTGCAGGAAGGCAGAAGAAATGCAATGGTTTGAATGAGAAATGTCCTCAAAGGCTTGGGCATTTGAGTACTTGGTTCCCTGTTGTTGGCACTATTTGGGAAGGTCTAGGAGGTGTGGCCATACTGGAGGAAGTACATCACTGGGGAGCAGGTTCTGAGGTTTTAAAAGCCTCACACCACTCCCAGCACACTGTTTCTCTGCTTCATGCTTGCTGTTCAAAATGTGAGCCCTCAGATTACTGATGCCTCTGCTCCACCATTTCTACGTGAACCCTCTGGAACCCTAAGCCAAAACAAACTCTTCCTTAAGCCTTGGCCATGCATTTTATCACAGCAACAGAAAAGTAACTCAGACATCCAGATCAGCTGGACTTCATCTACTCTCCTGTTCACTCATTCAGTGTTTCTAATGCCATGCCTTCTTAATTTACTCCTTTCTCCTGCCCATTGAGTTCACCAGTGCCAAGGGTTGGTGTAGGATGAATCAATACAATCCCAGAGACAGAAATCAGGGTTCAACCTGAGGGTCAGAAAAGCAAAACAGCCAGCCACTGGCTCTTACCTCTACCTCAGTCTGAAATGGTGATCCTGACTCCAGGAATCTCAGAATGAGTCTGTGTGTGAGAGCTGTCTCCTCCGGTCTTATATTCCTCTCTAGGGCTGGGATCAAAGGTGTGCACCACTACTGCCCAGTTTCTATGGCAAACTAGTACGGCTACTGGGATTAAAGGTGTGTGTCACCACTGCATCATCTGTCGGGCTGATCAGTGCAACTGTTTTACTCTCTGATCTTTAGGCAAGCTTTATTTATGAATATACAAATGAAATATCACTACAGACTAGCATCCACCTTACTCCCAGAGCACACTCCTGGTCTGGGGTCTTCTTTCCACATTGTCTCCCTTCTATTTTTGGTTCACATTTCCCCTACAGTCAATTTTCAGTTAAAATGTCACCGACTCAGGAAGTCGCCTTAGGCCTCCCACCAAATTGTGACACCACTTCCCCAGTTATCACACCAGAACCCTGACCACACATTCTCTATCTGTCTGTCTGTCTATCTATCTGTCTTTCTGTCTGTCCATCCGTCCGTCCATCCATCCATCCATCCATCTATCTATAGCCAGCATCTCACTATGTAGTCATGTTGGACTTGAACTTGCAGAGTCCTGCCTCCCCTTTATTATTATTTATTTATTGGTTTTTCAAGACAGGGCTTCTCCGTGTGGCTCTGGCTGTTCTGGAAACTCACTCTGTAAACCAGGCTGGTCTTGGAACTCACAGACATCCAACTACCTCTGCCTCCCAAGTGCTGGGATTAAAGCCGTGGGCCACCAATGCTTGGCTCCTTTACTTTTTCTTTCTTCTAAATAATTTTTATTTAAATTTTATTTTATATGCATTGGTGTGAAGGTGTCAGATCCCCAGGAACTGGAGCTACAAACAGTTGTGAGCTGCCATGTGGGTGCTGGGAACTGAGCCCAGCTCCTCAGGAAGAACAACCAGTGCTCTTAACTGTTGCGCCATCTCTGCAGTCCCCCCTTTACTTTTTCTTACACCCACATCTTCTTTACTTGTTTTGCTTACTGTTTGTCTCTCTACCCACAACATAAGCTCCCCAGTGACAGCAATGTGCCTGTGTCCCCCAGGCCTTAGCAGCGCCTGTCTGGCAGAGCTCAGTCAAACCTTGCTGAATGAACAATTCGCAACTTTTCACTTTGGTTCTGAAATAGCCTTAGTTACTGCTCTATTGCAATGACAAGACACCATGACTAAGGCAAATCTTTTAAAAGAAAGCATTTAATTGGTGTTTGCTTACAGTTTTAGAGGGTTAGTTTATGATCATCATGGTGGGAAGCAGACAGGCACAGCTCTGGAGCAGGAGCTGAAAGATTTACATCCTGATCTACAGGCAACCGGCAGGGAAAAGAGACGGGGCCTGGCATGAGCTTTTGAAACCTCAAAGCCCACCCCCAGAGACAGACGTCCTCCAACAAGGTCACACCTCATAATCCTTCCCAAATAGTTGACTAACCGGAGACCAAGCATGCCAACATACAAGGGCCGCTCTCATTCACCCACCACACTCTCACGGGCTCAAGCATTCAAAGCACGACTCTCAGCTGTTGGTGGGAAACCTGCAAAAGCTCAGAAAGCATATCTGCCTAGCAGAAATCATTATTAGGGCTGGGCCTCTCAATGTTATACCCAGTCTGCGGTTCCTGTCTTTCTCCTTCAGGTACACAACGATGAGAAAAGCCTCTCCCATATGTCCATGCCTACACAAACTAAGCCGTTCCACCAAGCATCTTCGCACTGGGTGCACTGGAATCATAAGCCAAAACAAATCTTCCCTCCCTTCATTTGCTTCTGTTGGGTCCTGCGGTTACAGAAACGTACAAGTCATTAATCCAAGCCCCAAAGTGTCTGGCAGACACCAACAGTCTGCACGTCAGGTTCTAGACCAGAAGACGGACACTGTAATAAGGCCATCAGGAGACCTTGAAGCCAACACCTGAATGATAAGTAGGAGACAAAGGAGCAACAAGTCAGGAAGAAAACATTTCAGGATCAGGGAACATCCCTGAAGTTTCTGAAGACCCCAGCCTAGACATGGAAGGAAAGGGATGTAACTCAGATAAAGAGAGCATAGGTCATGGGCTGAAGCATATGTTCCTTTTGGTCAGAAAGAGCTGCAGTTTCCTGGCTCTGCCACTCATCAGCTGTGTGGATTCTACAAATTACTCAACCTAAGCTTTGGGTTTCTGCATATGGAATCTATTCTTAGTGGGGTGGATTAAGATGGAGGCTTAGTGGATGGAGCAACAGTTCAGCAGTTCAAAGTGCTTACTTGTGTATGCGGGTGTGTGGAGAGTGCTGGAGAGATGGCTCACTGACTAAAAGCACTAGCTTTTCTTCCAGAAGAGCCGTATCCAATTCACAGCACCCACATAGTGGCTAACAACCATTTGTAACTCTGATTCCAAGGGATCCAATGCCCCAGTCTAGGCTTTGTGGGTACTAAGCATGCACAACATGATGCACAGATATACATGCAGGCAAAATACTCATAAAGAGTTTATATATGTGTCTATATATGTACACATATTTATATATTGATGAGTATTTTAGATATACTAGGATAGATATGAGAAAAAAAAACACAGATAATGTACAATGCACTTGTTGCTCTCTCAGAAAACCAGATTTTAGATCCCAGAACCCACACTAGGTAGCTCATAATGCCCTACAACTGTAGCTCCAAGACATCCAATGGCCCTTTCTTTTTTTTTTTTAAGCGCGATTTTAAATTTTAAATTTATTTATTATGTATATAGTGTTCAGGGCACCAGATCTCATTATAGATGGGTATGAGCCACCATGTGGTTGCTGGGAATTGAACTCAGGACCTCTGGAAGAGCAGGCAATGTTCTTAACCGCTGAGCCATCTCTCCAGCCCCCAATGGCCCTTTCTAGATAATGTCTGTGTCCATCTACACGTTGTACCAACCTTCTAAACAGCATTTGGAATCCCTTCCCAATCTCCTGGTTCCCCATAAAAACACATCGTTCTTATGGGTTATCACCCCCAGCCCCAAAGATTTGTTGGAATCCTAACCCAGTACGTCAGGAAGTAAGCATTTTGAAAATAGGGTACTCTCAGAGCCAGCCAACAAAGGTCAATGGGATGGTGCCTAATCTGACTACTATTCTTATAAAAAGGAGAAACGAGACACTCACCCCACACACAGGGATAATCTATGAGAAGATGAAAACAAGAAATCATGTGATCAAAGATTTCCAGCAACTGCTGAAGTTGGAATCCTGGGCATGGCATCTCCCTCAGCCCTCAGAAGCCCCGCTAACACCTTGACCATGTCTCTAAAACTGTCCCTGAATATTTTGTTCAACTATCAGTTTGTGATACTTGAGCACAGCAGTCAGCCAGAGCACACTTGACACAATCATCAGTAGAGCCCTGTAAGCATTCAGACCTGCCCCGCCCCCTGTGGGTCTCCACTGTCCTCCCCTCTCCCTGCCAACTCCCATTCATACAAGGAGAAAATTCCAAATTTCTTGCCTGGTGTCCCTGGTTAACTAAGACCTACACTCTGCCCACTGCTCCTCCTCCCTTCTTACCAAAGAGATGAGTTAAATGGCTCACATGATGAGTTCATCTGACATACAGGTTTCAGGGATGGGGGAAGAAGGTCCCAAGGAAGGTTTAAGAGGCAGAGCAGGCAAGGCGCTGGTGGCACACGCCTTTAATCCCAGCACTCAGGGGGCATGGGCAGGTGGATCTCTGTGAATCTGAGGCCAGCCTGGCCTAAAGAGTTAGTTCCAAAACTACAAAGAGAAACCCTGTCTCAAACAAAACAAAACAACAACAAAAGAGGCAGAGCAGGTGAGCCTGGAGGTGCCTCAGGTGAGAGGCAGGGGATCCATCCACCTTGCCGAGGTGAGTGAATTATGTGATTCACCTGTGACACACCAGAAGGCAAATCAGGTGTCCAATGCTGTGATGGCTATTTAGTTTTTCAGCTTCACAAGATCTAAACACCTAAGAGACAAGACTCTATGCTTATCTGTGGGAGTCTTTAGATTGCTTTAATTGAGGTAGGGCGATCGATCCACTCTAAATGTGGGCCGCTCCATTCCATGGGCTGGAACATGGAACTTAATAAAAAGGAAAAGCCAAGCTGAGTACCAGTATCTCTCTCTCTCTCTCCTTCCAGACATGCAACATGACCAGCTGTTGCATCCTCTTGCTACCATGCCTTCCCTGCCACGGTGTATCCTCAAGTTGCTTTTGTCATGTACTTTGTCATGACAACAAGAAAAGTAATGAATACATATGTTCTGGAAGAGAGCACTCAGGGTGCCTGCCACAGAGTTCGACCCACATGGATCTGTTCATTTGTTTCAGTACAAGAGGACACGGAAAGAGAAGGAGACGAGGAAGAGGAGAAGGAGACAGTTTAAGTCAGAGGACCCCCAAATGGGAATCCACACTCACCTACCTGCTCGATCTCCCGGCAGCGCCGACCTAGAGCCTGGTACTTTCTTCTATTTAGTTCCCGTTGGCGACGCCTGCGACCCCGGGCTGCCTCTTCCTCTTCATCCCGCTCCCGGAGTCCTGAACCACCGAGACCACCGGACACAAACTCCACTTCTGTCTCTAGCTCACTCTCCAGGATGTGGCCACCAAACAAGGGAGGCAGAGCCAGCTCTGAGCCTGGTGGCGCTGAGAACTCTTCAAAGCCAACGGCTGCCATAGTCCTGTAGGGATGATAGGTTTCAGGAACCGTGCAGTCAGGCTCTCCAGTCCCTCTTCAGACGCTCGGGTCCAGGACCCAGCCTTCCTCACACTCAGGGATCCAGGCGCCAGTCCCCAACCCAAACACCCAGGAATCAGACCCTAACCTCCTTCCTCACACACAGGAGTCCAGACCCTACCCTTCCTCCCTCACATCCAGGGGTCTAGGCCCCAACAACCTTCCTCCCTAACACCTAGAAATCAGACCCTATACCCTCCTCTCTCAGACCCTGGGGCCCATGCTCTCCTTGCTCTCAGATCCATGAGAGCACACAAACTCCTAATCTTCTACCCCAGGATGCTCCAGTACAGCCCCCAGCACCCCAAAAAAAATTATAAAAGAAAGCAATTGCACAAACTACAATCTCTTACCCTCTCTGTAATCACTTTGGTCGAGCGCTGCACATCATGCAGCCGTGTTTTCGGATTTCTCTTTTAAACAAAGGTCAGCTACTTACCCCTCTCTCTGTTCCAGCTCCATTTCTCGGGTCAGGAGACACCCCAAGCTTCAGATAGGAGGAACCGTGCACAAAACTACCTGTCCCATCAGGCCTTGCGACACAGGAAAGCTCAGTGATTTCTGGGAATTATAGTTTCCTACCCCACCTTAGTTTGCACCTGACTCCGAATTGCGGCTAGAAACCCTTGGTTTATCCTCTAGCGCCTCCACCGATCGTCTACGTCGTCACCTTTATTCCTGTCTCGTCAAGGTGTCATAGAGCCAGAGCGATTCTCTACTTAACAGGCTCAACCTACAACGTCGCACAGACTCGTCGATCCTCACTTCCCGGTTCTCCCGGTTGCCAGACAGCTAGACAGCTGCTAATAAAGTTGTTGTCCAAATGCCACCGGAAACGTCGCGGGAAGTGGCCAATCAGAACACAGATTACCGGCGTCGAAAAGACGTCATCAAAAAGCGCCCACAGCTCTGGGGAACGCAGATCTCTTAGAAACGGTCGTGAGAGGAACGAATTGGTGAGTGTGCTAGAGAAGGGAGGGCGGGAAGTCAAGCTACTGGGTCTAGAAGAGAAAATGTAGAGGCCGACTTAGCGTAAGCAATCATAAGCGTATGAAGCGCCTTAGAACCAATATACAGGACTGCGTAAATCACATCGTACCGTAGTTTAGACTGGAATGGAGCGTGTGGACCAGACAGGTGGAATGTGAGAGCTGAAGGTAGGGTGAGGGAAAGGGCCAGGTTAGGCAAAGGGAATGATTGTTCGAAGGCCCAGAGGTGTGGAGAAAAGTTGCCAGTTTAGGTGGTACCTGGAGGGGTGTGCTGTAGGATGTGTGGTTAGGAACTAGAGACATCCTCCCTGAACAAAGCAAGCGGTGGAGCCTGCGTGCTGTTGGAACTTATGAAGAAGAAACTTAAGGGGTTTGGGGAGGAGGTCCTCCTTCTGGTAATATGAAGGGACAGATTCAAGGTGCTGTATTAGGGAACCCCATTCTCACTTTCCCATAGGCCTTGGGATGTCTCTGGCAGATGAGCTTTTGGCTGACCTTGAGGAGGCAGCAGAAGAGGAGGAAGGAGGAAGCTATGGAGAAGAAGAAGAGGAGCCAGCAATTGAGGATGTACAGGAGGAGACACAGCTGGATCTTTCTGGGGATTCAGTCAAGAGCATTGCCAAGCTATGGGATAGCAAGATGGTGAGTGGTACCCTATATGTGAATATTCCTGGGAGGAGGAGGGATAAAGCAGCAATCCTGGTTTCTGACCGTGCTCTCCTTCCCCATCAGTTTGCTGAGATCATGATGAAGATTGAGGAGTATATCAGCAAACAAGCCAAAGCATCAGAAGGTGACTCTTCGCCCTCAATTTCTTCTGTTCATTCTTCTGACCCCGTGACTCTTTTGCTCCCTGAGGATTTGATGTCTCTGCCCCCTCGACTTTCTCCATAGCACTCTTTTTTTCATCCCAGTCACCAACCCTCTGAAAACATACTGTATTGTACCCAGTCATGTTGATGTGTGCTTATAATCGCATTCCTTGAGAGGCTGAGACAGGAAGTACATGAGTTCAGGTCCAGCCTGGGCTACATAGTTAGGTCAGGGTCAGCCTGTCTCAAAAATACATATATATGCTGGGTGGTGGTGGCGCACACCGTTAATCCCAGCACTTGGGAGGCAGAAGCAGGCGGATCTCTGTGAGTTCAAGGCCAGCCTGGACTACAAATTCCAGGATAGTTAGGGCTGCTGTAAAGAAAAACTGTCTCAAAAAAAAAAAAAACTTATATACATGGAGCTGATGAGGCAGTGGATCCCTCAGGAGTGACTCCTGTGCTGTGTGCACCAAGGTTGTAGGTGTGGGGAAAGTGGACCTAATATTTTTCCTTGTGGAGCCTCCATCTCTTGAGTGCCAGTCTTGCTCATTAGCCTCGGAGCTTTGGAGAGCCATGTGGGGGGGTAGTTTTGGAGCAAGATGAGGTCAAGACTAGAGTAGCCTAGAGAGACCCTTAAGCCCCTCCTTCCTGATCCCATCCAGCTTCAGCTCTGGTCTTCCCTAGCTTTGTGACTTGAGAGGGGTGGGTGCCCCCCTCAGCCACATTCCTTCGTCTTCATAGTGATGGGACCAGTGGAGGCAGCCCCTGAGTACCGAGTCATTGTGGATGCCAACAACCTGACTGTGGAGATAGAAAACGAGCTGAGTGAGTGATGGGAAGGGCTATGGGACAGCTCTGCTTTGTGCCCTTCACTCTTTCTCTGTGACCCAAAGGGAAGAACAGGCATGAACCTGGACCTTTCCTGTTTACTTTTCTTGGACTACTGCCCTGACTAGGTTCACCTTCTGTAACAGACTTATTTACATAAAGAGAAAGTCTGAGTAAACAAAGCAGGTCTAGAGTCACCCTTTGACCCCCTTCAGCAGCCAAACTCTGCCACCTGTTCTATTCTTTCAGGTGATTGTCTCACTTCCATGTCCCTACCAACAAATGGGGAGGGAAGATAGGGCATGGTTGGTTCTTTAATGCCATGATCTGGAAGTTGAAAATGCCAATTCAGTTCCCATCTTGTAGACATTGGAGCAAACTCCCACCTACACATAGCACTGGGGACAGCTAGAAAATATAGACTTCATGCTGACATCCATGCACCAACCCATAATTTGGGGCTGAAAGGTAAAGGTGGGTTTTGGGGATAGCAGCAAAGTCTGCCTCCCCCTCAGTGGACACCTGCCCTCCCTGTCCACTTTAGATATTATCCATAAGTTCATCCGGGATAAGTACTCGAAGAGATTCCCTGAGCTAGAATCCTTGGTCCCCAACGCTCTGGATTACATCCGCACAGTCAAGGTGAGTGGAGAGGAGTCTGGCTCCGGAAGAACTGGGTCCACTAGAAGACCATGAAGCCTCGGGGTATAGAGATGATGGAGACGCATGAATAGGGCTCAGTGGGGGAGGGACAGATACTAGAAAGAATGTCTCACACACATCTCTTGCTTCTCTCCTCCCCTTGGTCTTGTGGGAGGATCCCCATTGACCTGGCCCTTGCCTCTGGCTGTCATTGGAGCAGGTGTCCTTTGAACTGGTATCTGAAGGCTGACATAGGCAGAGGCCGCAGCTAGATAAGAACTAAGATCCCGAGTGGGAACAAACAAGAAGGAAGTGAGAAGAGACAGGGAGGGGAGCTTGGACAGGTCAGAAAGGTCAGAGCACATCAGACATGGAAGGTTTTGGCTCCTCTGGGAGACATGATGGGAACAGGTAGAGGTGAAAGAGCAGGAGTCCTGCTTCTGTCCAAGAGATGAGGATGGTCTGTCTCTAGTCATGAGCTCCTGCAGGCTTCTTTAGTACAGCATGTCTTCCTTGGAGGCCGCTTACTCAGGTTCACTTCTGGGTCAGCAGAGCAGGCAGCACTGATGCTTTAAGCAGCAAAGTTGTAAAACTAAAAGGCAAGATAGGTTTCCAGTATATGGACCTTTGCTTTCCCAGGTTCCTCAAGGGGAGACCTGTGCTAGTGTTGGCGCAAATGAACTTCTAGTATCTTCTGGGTGTTACTACGCTTTCTTTCTTTCTTTCTTTCTTCTCTTCCCACCCCAGGAGCTGGGCAACAGCCTGGACAAATGCAAGAACAATGAGAACCTCCAGCAGATCCTGACCAATGCGACCATCATGGTTGTCAGTGTCACCGCCTCTACCACACAGGGGTACGTATACCACATGGTAATGTGCTGCAAGCCTACCATAAGCCAGCTAACAGCAGAGATCAGAAAGGGCAGGATGGGGTTCATGGTCAGGGTGGTGTTGGCTGAGAGCTATGGTCCCTAGACTGACAGAACTTGTAATAGCCTCAGAGCTACACAAGACACATATGCTTAGAGAGCCGAGAGGATGGGTAGGGCTTATCACCAGTTAGACATGGATCCAGCAGAACTGGGGGCTGTCCCCAACCTTTACCTGCTCCCCAATTCAGGCAGCAGCTGTCTGATGAGGAGCTAGAACGCCTAGAGGAGGCCTGTGACATGGCCCTGGAGCTGAATGCCTCCAAGCACCGCATCTATGAATATGTGGAGTCCCGAATGTCCTTCATTGCACCCAACTTGTCCATCATCATTGGAGCATCCACAGCTGCCAAGATCATGGGTGAGTTCCCAGCTGGGTCCCATGGTCTGGGACTGCTGTTAGATTAGGTTGTCTTGAGAAAGTGGGGCTTGACGTTAGAAACTCTGCTGTTTCAGAGTTGACAAGTCTGAAACCAAGGTGCTGTTGGGGTTGGTTTCTCCCTAGGCCTCTGCTTGGCTTAGGCATGTCTTCTGTGTCTTCATGCAGCCATGCTGCCATATCTGTATCCTTATCTCCCTTTCTCACAAGGATGCCAGGCAGATAGCATCAGGATCTATCTGACCTCATTTTATCTTAACCATCTCCTTAAAGATTCTAAGTTCTGGGCCAGAAAGATGGCTCAGCAGGTAAAAGTACTTGTGACCCAAGCCTGATAACCTGAGTGTGATCCCCTTAAACCTACATAAAAGTTGAGAAAACTGAGTCCCATAAGTGTCCTCTGATCTCCATGCACACTCCCTATACACACACATAAAATGATAAAATAAAATAACTGCCTCACACATACACACACAAATGATCCCATACCCTACCAGATGCAGTGACTTAGGCCAGTAATCCCAGTATTGGGAAGGGTGAGGCACAAGGATTGCTTTGAGTTTGAAGCCAGCCTGGGCTACAGAATAAAATACTGTCTTAAACCAGCAAACAAATGAAGATGTCTTAGTTACTGTTCTGTTGCTGTGAAGAGACATCATGGTCAAAGCAACTCTTATAAAAGAACACATTTAACTTGGGCTTGCTTACATGTTAGAGGCTTGAGCTGTTATCATTGATGTCTTGATAGCAGGGAGCATGGCAGCAGGCAGGTATGGTGCTGGAGTAGTAGCTGAGAGCTGCATGTTCATCTGCAAACAGAGAGAGAGATTGGATCTTATATGGGCTTTTGAAACCACAAAGCCCACCCCCAGTGACATACTTCTTCCAACAAAGCCACAGCTCCTAACCCTTCTAATCTATCAGAGTTTCGCTTCCTGGTGACTAAGCATTCAAATATATGAGCCTATGGGGGACATTCTTATTCAAATCACCAAGGTACTCATGAGCCTCCAGATGTGAACTCTGTGTTCTTCTGACCTCACCTGTTGTTGCAGGTGTGGCCGGAGGCCTGACCAACCTCTCCAAGATGCCTGCCTGCAACATTATGCTGTTGGGGGCCCAGCGCAAGACATTATCTGGTTTCTCCTCTACCTCAGTGCTGCCCCACACTGGCTACATCTACCACAGTGACATTGTGCAGTCTCTGCCCCCAGTGAGTCCTTTACCTTGTGCCCTGCTCCCAGCCCCCATGCCTTATCTGGTTTCGCTGAAATAGCACTCAGGAGCCTGGAGGATAGGACAACACGGGTTGGAATAGCAAGGACACAATTCCGGGGTAACCGCTTGGCAGTGAGGATGGGATGGCTGGAAACTGGGAACCCTGCAGTTGGGTAGCTGGAGTACAGCCCTCAAGAGGCTGTTAGGTGTGAGGCCTGCCTCGGGTACAGCTGCCCTAGATGAGAAGTGACTATTATGGTGGCTGTTATCTTGCCTCTAGAGGTTCACAGTTTCCTCTCCCTTTCCATTGCTCCAGGATCTCCGGCGAAAGGCAGCCCGACTGGTGGCTGCCAAATGTACTCTGGCAGCACGTGTGGACAGTTTCCATGAGAGCACAGAGGGAAAGGTGAGGAGAGGACAGGCATCTGTCCCTGGGGCTTGGGGTCTTTTCATGAGAAGAGGCTATTTTAGAGAGCTCTCCAGACTAGCAGACAGATGTATGTGTCTGCAACCCCCACTGAGGTTATCACCTTCTCACCTCGGCGCATCAGATGCATAGGACAGCTGTACCAAATCACTGTAGGTGGGGTGGCTTAGTATACAAGTTTGCCAGGTTGGTAGCTTATATCTTTAGCCCCAGTACTTGAGAGGAAGATCACTGGTTTGTACAGCCTGTGCTGTACAATGAGTTTCAGGCTATATGAGCCTACATAGTGACATCCTGTCTTTAAAAAAAAAAGCACATGGCTGGAGATGTGACTCAATCAGTTAAGTTCTTGCATGCAAGCATGAGGACTTGACTTCAGTTCCCAAAAATGTAGGGGAAAAAATTAGGCACAGTAGAATAATAAAAACTCAAGAGAGAGAAATTGGGGTTCAATCTGAAGATCCTAAAAGCAAAATAGCCAGTCACTGGCTCCTACCTTGACCTCAGTCTGAAATGGTGATCCTGCCTCCTGGAATCTCAGAATGAGATTGAGAATCTCAGAATGTGTATTGAGAGCTGTTTCCTCCCATTTTATAATCCTCTCTAGGGCTGAATTAAAGGTGTGTACCACCATGATTAAAGGCATGCACACCCGATTTCTGTGGCAACTAGTGTGGCTACTAAGATTAAAGGTGCATGTCGTTGTGGCTACTGGGATTAAAGGTGTGTGTCACCATAACCTGGTCTGTAAGGCTGACCAGTGGGACTGTTTTACTTTCAGATCTTCAGGCAATCTTTTTATTAAAATACAATTGAAATGCCACTACGGTAGTACATGCCTGTAACACCAGTGCTGGGGAGGTGGAGTCAGGAGGATATTGGGACTTGTGGGTCTGTTAATCAAATCAGTAAGCTCCAGGTTTAGTGAGAGATCCTGTCTCAAGAAATAAGGTGAGGGGTGAGTGTAGAAGCCATGTGATACCAATCTCTGGACTCAGATGTACATACACAGTCTCATGGACTAACATCAGGGTATTAGCTGTGCTGTTCCCATTTGTGGGCTCCTGGGAAGAAACGTTCCTGCCCCTGTCAGCACCAGAGGCCACCAGCCAAGACACATTTCCAGCCTTTCTGACTCTGCTAGTTTGGGACCCCTTTTGATAATGCAATATTGTCACATCTCAGTCCTTAACTGACTCACATCTGCAAAGCTTCTTTGCCATGTGAACTATAGTCACAGATTCTAGAGAGCAGACACATGGCACCAAGACAGATCTCTGTGTTGGAGAGACCAGTGTTTTGCCCACCACACGAGGACCTGTCCTCTGCTAGTAGGGACATGACTCTAATGGTACCTTCTGTTTTCCTGGGTGGCTTAGGAAGTACTGAGTCTCTGCAGTGTGCGTCACTCTGCTAGAAAGGGCCATCATATCCTAAGTCAGGGTTCAGTCTCTCTCTCTGCCTTTTGCCACTGTCTAGACAAAACAGTACAACAGGGAATTACAGATGTCAGATGTCTGTCTCCATGGCTCTTTTGTTTTGTTTGTTTTAAGTGTGTGTGTGTGGGGGGGGGATACTGGGATGGAACCTAGGACTTTATACACTCTAGACAAGCGCTCTATCACTTAGCTACATCCTCAGTGCCCCCCACCACACACTTTTTTTGTTTTATTTTTTTGAGATAAGATCTTTTCTCTTCTCTAGTCCAGGAAAGCCTTGAAGAATTTTGATCCTTCTGCCCCAACTTCCCTGGTAGCTGGGATTGGAGGTTGGTGTCATATAGCATTTATGTTCTAGCTGGGACCAAAACACCTAGACAGTAGGCCTGACAAATCTGTAATGGGCTCAGTAGTGCTGTGTGAATACCAGGGACAGTAAGGGGAATTACAGGATGAGGAAGCTTGGATTCTGACTCTGCTAGGATGTGAGGAAGAACTTTGAGGAAGTTTTCATATGGACCTGAGTGAAGTTAGAGTCAGTTGTGTGGATGCTTGTGCTACCCACTTGAGTGTTCCAAGCAGAGGGAATAGTGAGTACAAAGAACTGGAGGCTCGAGTTCGGTGAAGCCCAGCAGGGAGAAGAGCCTGCTGTGTGCAGGAGCAAATAGTGCGCAACCTTTGGGGCCTCTGGGTATCTGTGGTGTGAGGGTGACACAGTGGATCCCATACTGCTGACTGGGGAATACAGGGATACTGCCTGGCCTGCCTGTGTTCAAAGGACTCAGATGGAAGCAGTTACCCAAAGGATAGAAGGGCTGAACCAGGGAACCCACAGGACACCACCATTCCTGGCCCAAGGAGGACAAACCTGTCTTGGGGACTGTACAGTCAGGTGGACAGATACACAATAGATGGTTTGATGATGATGAAGACAAGAGGGAACAGTCCATACGGCTGACTACAGTTTCTTTCCAACTCCCTGCCCAGGTGGGCTACGAACTAAAGGATGAGATTGAGCGCAAATTTGACAAGTGGCAGGAGCCACCACCTGTGAAGCAGGTGAAGCCCCTGCCTGCGCCCCTTGATGGGCAGCGGAAGAAGCGAGGGGGCCGAAGGTAAGGAGCTCTGGTGGGGCTAGAAGCTGAGAGGGAGGTGGGGAGGAGGCTGGCAGCTTCTCAGTCAACTCCCTATATTCTATTGACACCCACCTTTCCTAGGTACCGCAAGATGAAGGAGCGGCTAGGGCTGACAGAGATCCGGAAACAGGCCAACCGCATGAGCTTTGGAGAGGTCAGGCTTGCTCCACAGTAGCTGTGGGAACTCTCCATCCTGTAATCCCAGAGCAGATCTGGGGCTATCCCAGCCTCCTCCCTTGTACCTAGCCTCCTCTCTCAAACCACCTAACCCATGGTGGGTGATCTTTGCAGCTCTGAGCTGGCTGCCTTCCCACCCAGTTCCCCATGCTGCACCTATATCTGACCATCATCCAGGTGGTCCTGAGAGAATCCACTTAGGTGCCATCTCAGTAGTGCAACCCATCCCAATTCTTGGCAACTTAATTTGAACATAGGTAGAAATGGCCACTCTCTACCTAGGTCAGGAACCAGTTCTTCACAGGGTTCCCAGTTATACCCAAGCAGAGTTAGACTGGGCTCTTCCAAGGTCATTTAGTGCAGTCAGTCCTGGCTCGCTCAGCAGGCACCCATGAGACTGGCTGATTGGAGACTCCCTGGGTTTTCAGCGGACTGCCCTGGAGGACTTGCTGAATGTAGCCAGCTTCTTAACAATAGGCCACTCCTATCTCACCAGATTGAGGAGGATGCCTATCAAGAAGATCTGGGCTTTAGCCTGGGCCACTTGGGCAAGTCAGGCAGTGGGCGTGTGCGGCAGACACAGGTGAACGAGGCCACCAAGGCCAGGATCTCCAAGACACTGCAGGTATGTCTTGCAGTATGGGCCCATGGGAGTAGGAGGCAAGTAGGACATGGAGGTCAGTGAGCCTGGATCATAGCCTCCCCCTTTCCCTGCAGCGGACCTTACAGAAGCAGAGTGTGGTGTATGGCGGGAAGTCTACCATCCGTGACCGCTCCTCAGGGACTGCCTCCAGTGTGGCCTTCACTCCACTCCAGGTACCACATCCTCTCCTACCAGACATATAGTAGGGCTGTTGTGTGGCCCTGTTGACTTAACACATGAAGAGCTTAGGCATCCAGAGCCACACAGTAAGTGTGAATGGTTGGGAGTGACAGCTGGGACAAGGTCAGACTAACTTTGGAACTGGACCTATGACTCTATCCACATGATCCAGATATTCTCTGAGCTTCCTAATCTTTGCTTTGAGATGGCCCCAGTAGTCAGAGTACCCTTAAGGTGGGCTTGAGTATCACACCAGCCCATATTGCACAATGTGAACCACAATGGCCTCAGGTTACTCATAACAGAGGTAGGCAAATGTGTCCCATAATGTTACAAGTGAGCACCTACCTACCATCTTCCAGGCTTCAGGCAGAGTGACAAAAGAGACAAGCCTTGCCTTTTAGGGGGTCATGGGTTGGGGAGGACAGATGAATGAGTCAAGTATATACTGTATTAGAAGGCCATGGGTGCCAGAGGGAAGCAGGAGTGAAAGGTGATGGAGCCAGGGAAGAGCCAACAAGAAGACTGGAAGCATTCAAGACAATATAGTACCAGCATTATCACTGTGATGGTGTGGGGTTTGCAGGAAACTCTGGCTGGTCATGTCCCTCTGGGGCTCAGTTTCCTCATCCAAAACTACACAGGAGTGGTGTTTTTGGTATCACCTGAGGAAGCTAACAATCCTGATGTCCAGGCCTACTGGGTCAAAATCTCCCAAACTGAGGGAGGCTCCAAGGGACTGTAAACAGTTCCGTGTCTGCTGGAGTGTTTGGGGACTCAGACATGTGTGGTTCTTATACAGGAGGGAGGCCTGAGCCTCCCCACCTTACCTCTCACCCATTCCCTTGCAGGGTCTGGAGATTGTGAACCCACAAGCAGCTGAGAAGAAGGTGGCAGAGGCCAACCAGAAGTATTTCTCTAGCATGGCTGAATTCCTCAAGGTCAAGGGTGAGAAAAGCGGCACCATGTCCACTTGAGGGGGACCCACACTCCAGGTGGCCACCCATTGGAAGGACATGAAGGATTGGAACTTCTGAAGTGATGGACATCCAGCCAGGAAGTTGTGGTAGAGGCAGCCTGCCCTGCTCTGTTCTTGGCCCAAGGCCACAGTATCCAAGGAAAAGGGTGAAAAGCCTTGATCTGCCTCTCCCAGCACCCAGACTGCTGCTACCCGAAATGGGTGGAGGAATTTCTTGCATTCATCTTTTTTACTTACATGGGGAAAGGAAGTGCTTTTTTAGAAAGAGTACAATTAAATGTACATTGTCAGGCTCTGACCAGAGAGTGTGATTATTTGTGAATAATCAGAGGAGTCAGAGCTGTGGCATTTCCAGTCCAGGTAGCATGGACCTAGCTGTCTTCTGCTCTTGTCCTGGAATCTAAGAAGATAAAAGCCCTGTCCATTTCTGACATCACCACCCACCCACTGAGAACCTCAGCATCATGGCCAAATAGTATGGCCACCACAAAGCTCCAGGGCCCATAGGATTATTGTTCCTCTGGCTAGAAACCTCCTTGGTCCAAGATCCACATCTGTACTGTGAGGCACCTAAGAGATCTGGGAAGTATGTGCAGAAAGCACCTAGGACTGGGCTTATAGGGGAGCCAGTTGTTTTAATCCACAATTGATGAGGGGACCATGCCTGAGTCCTCAGCAAGAGTAAGGCAGATGGGTACCCTGCCCTGGGAGGCACCAATGCCAGATAAGCAAAAGAAACACACACTACCCAGTCTGACTCTAGAACTAATGCTCAGCCAAGGGAAAAAGAACAGGGTGGACCATCTTTGGTGGGTAGAAGGTAAAGGAGAGTCGCAGCTGGCCTCCATTTTCTCAGCTTGAGCTTAACTCTGAAGATCTGAACATGGACCCAGCTGCTAAAGTCAGGACTCCTCATTGTTTTGGCAGATCTGTCTTGGGCTTCCTGGTCCCCCTTCCTCCCTCTGGGCCCTCACCTGTCTCCCCACTATCTTGATCCCCTGTGGGCCTACTAGGGATAGCACTTTATCACTACCATCACTACATCCATCACTACCTTTAGAATCCCTGCTCCGTCCTTGCCTGACTTGCATCTGACATTGCCAGTGGTGAGTGGAATGGAATAGGAAAATGTGAGTCTCAGAATTCAACATCCTACAGAATGCCTTGAGGGCTCTCAAGACATGATTGCAAGTTCTAGAGTCTGATTCAGTTTTGCTAAGATAGATCTCAAAAATGTGTATTTAAGCTTGTAATCCTAGCTGCTTAGGTAGGTCTTTGAAAAATTCTGTGTCCAAAAAAGAAGAAATTTAAGTTGGGGAGAGGTTTGGAGAGAGTACTTTTGGTAAAGTGCCTCTCATAAAAGCATAAGAACCAGGGGAGGTGGATCTCTGTGATCTGAGGTTAGCCTGATCTACAGATCAAGTTACAGGACAGCCAGAGCTATACAGAGAAACCCTGTCTCAAAAAAAAAAAAAAAAAAAACACCCCAAAAAACAACCAGCATAAGAACCCGAGTTCAGTACTCAACACCCATATAAAAGGCCAAGAGCCGGGCGGTGGTGGCGCACGCCTTTAATCCCAGCACTCGGGAGGCAGAGGCAGGCGGATCTTTGTGAGTTCGAGACCAGCCTGGTCTACAAGAGCTAGTTCCAGAGCAGGCTCCAAAGCCACAGAGAAACCCTGTCTCGAAAAAAAACCAAAAAAAAAAAAGGCCAAGAATGGTAGCATGTGTTTGCCATTCCAATGCTGAGCAGGTGGAGACAGGTGGATCACTGGGGCATGTCATCAGATGAGTGACCTATCTTTATTTTTTTATTTTTTTAAATTTATTTATTATGTATATAGTGTTCTGGGCACCAGATCTCATCTCATTATAGATAGGTGTGAGCCATCATGTGGTTTCTGGGAATTGAACTCAGGACCGCTGGAACAGCAGTCAGTTCTCTTAACCTCTGAGCCATCTCTCCAGCCCCAGTGACCTATCTTGAAAAAAAAAAAAAAAGAGCTACTGAGAAGGCTAATTTGGCCTTCATAAACACATGCATGTGCACCTACACACAATACATTCATATGTACACACAATTTCAGAAAAGGGAATTGGCTGAAAAGATTTCTCAGTGGTTAACATTTTGCTGTTCTTCCAGAGAATCTATGTTTGATTCCCAGTACCCATATGACAGCTTACAGTTGTCTATAATTCCAACCCCAGAAGATATGACATCCCTTTCTGGTTTCCCTGGGCACCAGGCATACTTGTTTTGCACATACATACATGTAGGCTACACACCCATGCATACACAATAAATGTCTCTAGAGGGCCAGAAATGCAGTAGTTCACCTCAGGGTGCTTGCCTTGCTGTGTCAAGGCCCTGCCTCAAAATACATTTTAAAAGGCTGCTGGGTGTGGTGGCATACACCTTCAATCCCAACACTCCCAGGCAAAGACCAGATTTATATGAGTTGGAGGTCAGCCTAGTCTACATTGTGAGTTTCAAGGCTTACATAAGATCCTTTAAAAAGGGCGGAAACTGGGACTTGGTGGTACATACCTGTAATTCCAGCACTTGGGAAATGAAAGCTGGAGGACCAGGAGTTCAAGGTTATCCTCTGCTACAAAGCTAGTTCTAGTCCAGCCTGTCCTATATGAAACCCTGCCAAAAATGAAGTGAGAGGCAATTGGGGGAATAGTTCAAGAGTAGGGTGCTTTTCTTTTGTGTGAAGCCCTGGGCTCAAATCTGTGAGAGAACAGTGCATTTCCATGTGCTGTTGATGGTACTGATTAAAGGACTATGCTTTGAGGGAGTGGTTTCTACATTAGCTACACGTTGGAATTATCTCAGGGCAAAAATGATAGCTCCTTCTTATCTCCAGAGGTTGATGTAATTTTTCTAGCATGAGCCTGAGTATTTGGACACCCCCTCTCAACTTCCCAGGTGATTCTAAAGTGCAACTAAGCCTGAGAATCAAAACTGTTCTTGAGGTCATCAGCATGCCCTGGGAGCTTGTTAGAAAAAGCAAAATTGGGGACCACCTAGATAAGATGCATCTTAACAAATCCATAAGGGCTTCCTGATAAGGCTAGAAGCAGCTCCACATTCAGGGCCTACACAGAATAACTAAGCTGTACATGAATAACAAACTTGAAAGAGTATGGTATGGGGGTGTTAGAAAAATCTGGACGAATACAAGTTCCTAGATTTCACTTTCTTAAGTACGTGACCCTAAAAATGCGCATTTAAAAAAAACAAAAAAAAAACTTATAAGAATGTGTTAGAGTAAGTGCACCAGCAGCGGTCAGGTGAAGGAGTCATCATACCCTGAAACTGGTGTTATACAGGCATATGAGTCACCATGTGGGCGCTGGGAACAGAATCCCGAGTCCTCTGCAGAAAAGTGTATCTTAACTGCTGAGCCATCTCTCCAGCAGAATACACTTTTTATAGACCATTTCTTCCCCTTGCTTCATGCCATTCTGAGGGGGTTTCCACATTCTCCTCAAGTTCGATTTATTTTAGTTTCCTTCACCTAGGCAGGCAGAGATAGATCTGGCTTTCCAATTTATGAAAACGCGGTGCTCAAAAAGTTTTCAACATAAGTCATTGCTCGGACTCATCAACTACTAATTCAGCCAAAGGGTACAGAGTGCTTTATAAGCGTCAGACACTGAGAAATCCAAAGAGGGAGTCCCAAGTAAGTATTTAAAAAAAAAAAATCAGAATTTGAACAAAATTAAAGAGGCTCACCTAAGCACTCTACAAGGGTGGTCAGGGACGTTTATTCCCTAAGAATCATAGCATACAGATGTAACTGAAGTATGGTAATGCGCAGTTTCTTCTGCAGCAACAGATTCCTTGCAACACCAAAGGAACGGAGATAGAGGAGAGTGTCCCGCAGTTGGCTTGCTCACTTAACTGGAGGCAGGACAGTCCCATGCAGTAACTTTCTCAGTCACTTCTGCTATGCATGGTGCTAGTTGTCTCTGATTCCTCCTTTCCTTCTTCCATCCAGAAAGCACTGAGTTTTGGAGATATGCCAAGCATAGGCACTTGGGAAGCTATTAATGAGGATCAGAAAACAGCCTGGATGGCAGGAATAGGAAAGAACGCTCCGAGAACCACACCTGTCGGCAGTACTCCCGGTTAATAACTACCCTATTGGCCAAACTGGAAATGGGAGGGACCTTCTCATATAGCTCCGCCCCTTAGGCCTGGCGGCTCTTTTGATTGGCAGATAACTTGGGCTTAATGCCCCCCTCCAACCCCAGTCACCTGTCCGTCTCCCACTAGGTAAATGGCCTATAACACCCACTCTCCATGCCTTCCGTCGTTTTCCCCTACCCACTTCCATGGGTTCTCCAATAAGTTCGAGGCAGAATATACGTCGCAACCAATTACAACTGCCTTCAAACTTGACGGACGACTTCCCGCCCCTCACCCTGACTCCTCCCCGCAGCCAATTGATTTAGGAGAAGGGGGCGGACGCATCCAATCAGCACGACACAGGCCTCCTGATTGACACTCAGGCCCTCGCGCTGGCGTGTTGTGCTCTGAGGCGGGGAGGAGGAGGAGGAGGAGCCGGGAAGGAAAACCTGAGCCAATCCAAGCCAGCTGAGCAGGAGGCCAATCGAACGCCGCGCCCTGCAGATATCAGCCAATCCTAGCGAGGGGGCCGGCCGCATCCTCTCTAGGAACCAATGGGACATGCCTGACGGCCCAGAGCGACGTGCTGCAGGAGCAATGACGGACCTATATTCGGGGCTCGGGGGCGGGCCGGCGCCAGAGACGAGAAGAGAGGAGGGGAGGCCTCCTCCGTCGCCGCCATCTTGGACCGGGCCCGTTCAGCTTCCGTGGAGCCGTCGGCAGCCGCGGCCGGGCCTTCCCTTGAGCCCCGAATCCCCTACTCGGTCGTCTAGAACAATCCCGGGCCCACTTCCTCTATCAACAACCCAACCCCACTTCCGGCTTTCGCGCCCTCTTATCGCGATAGCGCCCGGGCTTGGGGCGCGAGGAAAGAGGAAAAAAAAAAAAAAGGCGGCTGGCGGGCGCTCGCCTGTGTCTCCCCCTCCTCGCCTGTCGCGATACGCTCCGCAGCGGCGGCGCCAGCTCCTGCGGTGAGAGCGTCAGGCTCGACTGGGCCGGACCCCTTCCCCTCTTCCCCCAGTGTCGTCGGCCGCCTTCCCGCTCCGCGACCCCTCCGTCTGTCGCGACCCGCCGGGCCCTGGCCCTGCCCTGGCCGCGCGCTCAGGCCTGCCTTCAGCTCGGGCGGGCGGGCGGGCGGGAAGCCTCCTCTCCCCTCCCGCGTCCCGATTCCCGCGTGGCAGCGCGCCGGCCCCGGGTGCGAGGTGCCCGCCCTCCTCCGCGTCTGTCCGGTCTTGGAGCGATGGGCGTGCAGCGGGCCGGGGAAGAGGCTTTCAGCTGTGGGTGTGGGGGGTACAACTGCAGTCATGCCCTCCCCTGGAGCTCTCTTTAGGAGCGTGGCCTCTGTGCACCCGAAAGCTCCAGTTTGTTGGTGTCTTGATAGGGGGAAGCCTCTTTGGAAGAGATGGATCTGGTGGAGGAAAAGTCCCCAAGACTCGAGGTTGCAGCTCCCGTTGTGAGTTGGAGCCTAAGCCAAAGTTTCCACCTTGTCCTCAAGCTCTGGCAGTGAAGTCTCCTAGATGTCCCATTCCATTTTAAGGAAGCATGGTTTTTTAAACACCTTCCCCAAACTTTGGATTCAAGACTGTCCACCGTCTAGCTCACTTCCTGGCTTCAGGTCTTTTCCATCTTTGAGGTAGGGTATCAGCGGCCTCTAGCTTTGGTGATGCAAGCTCCACTAAGGTGCAAGCTGTCGGCCTCCCTGGATGTGGTTTCCAAGTGGTGTCAAGTCTACTGGTATTGCTGTGTGTGCTGGGAGCTGTTTAGCTCTCCTCAGCCTGTGTCGGTGGAATGTGAGCTCCCGAGCTCTCAGTTATTGGTATGCTGCTGTTGGGGACAGTTCAAGCACCTCTTCTCAGCAGCTGCATGTCAGTTCTTAGGATTCCATCTTTGCTTTTTCTCACTGTCTTCACCTTCTCCCCTCATCACAAGGGTTGTTATCTCCCTGCACTTCCATTCTCATTTCCCCACCTGTGTGTATGTGTGCTCTCCCCTAATTGAAATACACTGGGGGGAAAGCCTCGGACCAGAGCTAGATACCTACCCTGTAGGAATGCAAACATCCCTCGCCTAAGTCTCCTGCTGTGCAAGAGGTAGCCTTTCTCCCTGTTGGGTTGTCTTTGTTGGGTAGTGTTGTCGCCTGTAAGGTGAAGTTCCTACCTTCTTTGGTATCAGCTTCCCCCACTCCTGCATTTGAGATAGCTACACCCCCTGTGTACTTTGAGGCTAGGATACTCTTGCTTAGCTAGTGTGATTTACTCCTCTTGTAATTTTTCTGTGGGTCTACAGTGAAGGTTCTTGTGCTGTGTTTGGGATTTGGGGGAGAGAACACTGTGGTCACTTTGCCTGGAACTAAAGATTAGGGATGACTTTTCAAGGTGTGGTCCTCATTCCCCACCTTTGGTGTCAGGCCTCTCCAGGGGCTACAATTACCTCTGACGAGGACCTACTTTATCCACCTAACAGAACCCGCATGTGCCAGGGTCTGTGGAGGACCAGTGCTCCTTGCCACCTCTCCTGGCTTTAGTGTGAGCCCTCTTAGCTGCAAGATGCTTGTGTGGCCACTCAGCAGTACCAGCCTTCAGAATTAAGGTTATGCCCCTCATCAAGTCTAAGTTTGCCAATCTTGAAACCTGTTGACTCGTGCTGTGTGTCCTGATTTCAGGATGTGCCACAGTCTTGGACAGAGACTCATGATTGAGCCTCCATCTGGGCCAAGAGGTCCAGCTTCCTCCATGCTGTCTGCAACCCTTCACCATCTGTGTATATGTGTATGCTTTGTGTGAAGGTGCTTGCTTACTTCAAAAGGGCCCTGTGGTAATGCCTCCTAGAGAAGGGTCTTGGGAAATGGCGTGGGCAGTCTTCTGTGGTGGCACCTATAGTTTCAGGCTTCAGCACTAACTTCCTTTCTGGTTTCTGAGGTGTGGGCACCCTCTTGGTGGGGAGTGTTTTTTGTGGAGAGAAGGTATTGCTTCCACGTTAGCAGAAACTCCAGCCTCTAGACTAGAAATTCCTGGGTATGTGGGCCTTGTCTACTCTGGAGCAGCAGCCTCTTGCCAGGCAGAAACTCTTCTAATCACAACTGTGCCATCTTGATGACTGAAGCATTACACCTGTTCTTTTTCTTTAATTATTTGTTTAAATTTACTTTAATTCTATGTGTATTTTGCCTCCCCGCATGTAAGGGCACTGTGTATGTGCTATCCCTGAGAAGCCTATTGTTTCCCCTAGAACTGGAGTTGCAGACCGTGGTGAGCTGTCATGTGGGTGCTGCGAACTGAACCTGGACTGTCTAAAAGAACAAGTGCTTTTAACCCAAGACACCACCAGCTCTTAAATTTTTTTTATTATATATATTTTTGAAGTTGTGTTTTTGGTATGTGCATGCATGGTATGACAGAAGTGTGGGGGTCAGAGAAAAACTTTGAGAAGTTGGTTCTTTGCTTTTACTATTTGGGACTTAGGAATTGAATCCAGATCACCAGTCTTCATAGCAAATACCTTTATCTACTCAGTCATTTTACAGGCCCTTAATTATTTTTTAAATTTGTTTGGTTTTTTGAGACTGTGTCTCTATCTATGTAGTCTGAGATGGCCTGCAACTCACTATGTAGACCAGGCTGGCCTTGAGATCTATCTGCCTGCACCTCCCAAGGACTGGGATTAAAAGGCCAACCCTGGCCCAACATTTTGTTTGTTTGTTTGTGTGTTTATTTATTTGGTGTGTGTATGTGTTTTAGCACATGTATACATGTGAAAGATGGAAGACGCGTTTTGAGAGTTGATTTTTTTCTTTCTACCATGTGAATCCTGGAGATTGAATTTAGGTCGTCAGGCTTGGTTTATGCTGATCCTACTCACTGGCCCTTGTTGGCCCTGTTTTTTAGCACCTTGTTTCTAGCCCCTTTAGTATTTCTGTCATTTTATGCTGCCACAGTACTGGATTTTTACTGCAGAGCCGTATTACCTCCTCTCCTGTGCTTCAGTCCCAACCATCTCACTGTGAGATTAGGGTAGGGCTTCACCTCTTAAGGTTGCAGTATCTGCCCAGAACCCTTCTGTAGGCTTTTGTTTAACATTCTTTCCTTCCTTGGTATAAAAAGAGGCTTTTCTGTGCTGGTGGATATTAAAGACAAGACTCATTCCTGGTTCCATGCAAGGTACCTATACTTCGGTCTCCTCAGTGGGTTCTTTGCTGAGTCCTTTTGCTAGTTGCTTCATCTTCCTGAAGATTCCTGGTGTATGGTGTGTCAGCCAATCCTCAGATAAGAGTGCTGTTTTTGTTTTGTTTTTGATAGGTCCTGTGCTGAAGAGATTTTAAGTTCCCAGGTGCCACCCATACCTACCTCTCCACAGAGTGGGATTCCACAGAGTTAATTTTTAAAATCCTTTCAGAAAAGGTGCCAACCCCATCCTCTCCAGGCCTCTTTTTCTAAAGCCTGCTCCATAATGCAATGTCCCTTGCAGTAGTTGCTAGCCATCTGTGATTAGTACAAGTGAAAAATACCAAGCCAGAAATGGCAGTGCACTCCTCTAACCTCAGCATTAGGGAGGTCAAGGCACGAATGTGGGTTCAAAGCCAGCCTGAAGTGTACACTAAAACCCTTTCTTGGAAAGGGAAAGACTGGGGGCTGGAGAGATGGCTCAGCGGTTAAGAGCACTGCCTGCTCTTCCAAAGGTCCTGAGTTCAATTCCCAGCAACCACATGGTGGCTCACAGCCATCTGTAATGAGGTCTGGTGCCCTCTTCTGGCCTGCAGCATACATACTGAGAATACTGTATACATAAGAAAGGGAAAGACTCTGTTTTTCCATTGCACTGGCTGTAGTACATTAAACTGACTCTGAAACATTTCCCACCTTGCATATTTTGTTTAAAATATTTCTCTGGGTATTCTTTTCCTTGGTAGTAAGATCCCTCATGGCTGCCCACCTGGTTAAAATTCTTGGTCGTGGGACTAGGACAGTTTCTGCCTTTATGGTTAAGAGCTGCTTTGGGGCACCCCTGTCCTGTTTAGTCTAGTTCTCAGATACTTGCTTGTTAGTATACTCTGGGCGGGGTGGGGCAGGGGCTTCTGCTAGCAGTTCAGAAATCCTCTTCGCATGACCCTCCCTCTCCACGTTTCCCTATTTCAGAGTCAAGTTTTGTAGTGTGGATTTCTCTACATATAGACCTCCCATCTTCAGTCCTTTGTCCTCTGGCCCCTCTAAGCTCACCTTCAGATAAAAAGAGGTGTCCCTCTGTGCGTTTTGGTTTCTGCCCTGATGGTTTCATGTTTCTGAGTCTAAATTGCCAGTCTATCTGATACGGAATTCTTCCATGTGTGCGGATCTGCTCTCTTGCAGCTAAGGTACTTCTTTACCATCTTACCTTTGTAAGCTTTCTATCTTCTCCCAGCCCTCTTTGAGATGCTACTTCCTGCTCCCAAGTTTCTAGAACCATTTTTAATGTCAGACACTTCTGATCAGGGATATTATCTTTTGGGGCTCCAGGACTGTGCTGTGAAATAAATTTCTTGAAAGTGTAAGATCCTCTTGTTTGATACCCTGCTCTGTCCTGTATGAGCAGGTTCAGGGTCTTCATAGGTGGAGAAATCCCCTGTCTTCCCCTTCAGTTCACACCTGCATACACAGTATCTCAATTCTTTCCAGGAATTGCCAGCCTCATGTATTTCCCGACTTGCCTGGAGTGGCCTCCCCCAGTCACCTCTGGTCCCAACCCGTTTAGAATCCTCAGTTAGGGTTCATACCTCCATCTGAGCAATCCACCTGTATGCTGCATGTGCTGTAGTGTCATCGAGAGAACAGATACTCTGTACTTCAGAAGGTTTTTGCTCCCTAAATCAGAGGCCCACAAATAAGATACAGCATTCTTTGTTTCAACGGTTTCCCAGAATCCAATCTGCCTCTGTACTGGGCTTGAAGGAATGTAGGAACAGGCCAGATCTTCCTTATCAGATAGCTTCCTGTAGCTGGGGATGTAGCTAGATGAAAGAATGCTTGCATGTGCAAGGCCCTGAGTTATAGGGTAGGGAAGAGGGCAAGTAACTGTTTCTTCCCTCTACCATCCTACATACTCCATGATTCCCACTATGTCTCTGGGTTTAAACTAGTCACGGAATAGATGTTAAATCCTACCCAATTTTCCCCAGCAGCGTCCGTTTCCAAGAGAGTATGAAGAGAGTTCGTCTGTAGGGCAGGGAAGATGGCGGACAAGCGCAAACTCCAAGGTAATAGCCTGCCTGCTGTAAATGTGACCACAGGCCCTCTTTTCCGGGAACTTGTCTTTGGATATTTGCCGCCTCGTCAGGATCCTAACAGTCTTCTTCTCTGGCCAGGTGAGATTGATCGCTGCCTCAAGAAGGTGTCCGAAGGCGTGGAGCAGTTTGAAGATATTTGGCAAAAGGTACACAGCCTAGAAACCTCAAAATCTGGGTCTGCGGGGAGAACCATCAAGGGGTTCAAAGTCTCAGGGTGTTGACCAGGGAACCATCTCTAAGATCAACTATGGGGAGGGGGTCCTACATTTCTCAGCCAAGGAAGAGACTGGACCTTTACTGCTGTGGCGAGTTTTGGGCAGCCACTCTCACATTGACTGCTGAATTCTTCATCCCTCAGCTCCACAATGCAGCCAACGCGAACCAGAAAGAAAAGTATGAGGCTGACCTAAAGAAGGAGATTAAGAAGCTACAAGTGAGGGGGCTGGGGCTGGACTCTTTTTGTCCTGTGGGAGGAGGGATGGGGAGAGTGGACTGCTGGGTCCCAGGGAGGAAGAGGTCACTGAGGGCCCCAGCTCCTACTCCTGCAGCCTAATTTTTTGCTGCTTCTCTTGTCAGCGGCTGAGGGACCAGATCAAGACATGGGTAGCATCCAACGAGATCAAGGACAAAAGGCAGCTTATTGAAAACCGCAAGCTCATTGAAACGGTAGGAAATTAAAGCCAGGGGCTCTGTGGGGTGGTGGTATGATCAGGTTCTTGGGACCCTAGAAGGCAGAGGTGGAGCAGCCACTCCAGACTCCTGGGAAGATTAATGTCTTCACAACCAAGGGAAGGGCAGAGATGAGGGCTCAGTCTAAGAGATAGGGTTCCCAGGCTGTTTCTAGTATTGCTGGCCCTTATAAGCTCCTATCTCACCTTTGAGAGTTCTCCACCAACGGTACTCTCCACAGCAAATGGAACGGTTCAAAGTTGTGGAACGAGAGACCAAAACCAAAGCTTATAGCAAGGAGGGCCTAGGTCTGGCTCAGAAGGTGGACCCTGCCCAGAAGGAGAAGGAAGAGGTTGGCCAGTGGCTCACGGTGAGTTGAGACAAAGAAAGAAGTGAGCACATGGGCCCAGACTTAAGTATATGTCAGGGACTTGAGGACGAACCCCTATTCCCTTCTCTCCCCCCAGAACACCATTGACACCCTAAATATGCAGGTGGACCAGTTTGAGAGTGAGGTGGAGTCACTGTCCGTACAGACACGCAAGAAGAAGGGCGACAAGGATGTGAGTGAGGGGAGAAGCACACCCACGGGGTAGGGGTGGATGTGGCCTCTGAACAGGAAGCCTCTGGAGGCTTATGGGAATCTAGTTCTGGGTGCCTAAAATGGGAATCTAGTTCTGGGTGCCTAAAATACATATGGGGTAGAGATTGGAGAAAGCAGGATGAGGCAGCCTAGCCAGCTGAGTGGTATAGGGAGGAGGTAAGACAGAATCATGGGATATTTGTTAGGGGTGGTTTGGGTTGAAGATACACTTAGGTTCAGCAGGGACCACAGAGTAAGTGAGACATGGAGGGACAACCAGATTGGGAAGGTACACAGCACCCCAAAGATCCCAGGTTCTCCTTGGAGGTGGGGTGTCTCTGGGAAACCAGTGGCAGTGGTTTGGACCAAAGACATGTGTTGGGGTCCTAGATCCTACAGCTGTAGGATTGTAGAGTGTGAATTCAAAGGGCTGTCTACCTAATGGTATTACTAGAGAAGGAAATTGGAATGGGATGGAAAATGAGAGAGATGTCATGATTGGTGAGAGATTTGAGAACCAGAGTCTGAGAGGGAAAGAGTGGAGGAAGAATTTGGAACTGGCACTAAGGTGTTGTGTGGTAAAGGGAATTGGAACCTTTGGAGGAGCAGGAGCTCCTACTATTGCAGTGAGATGGGATGTATATTCCAGGCAGAGGTCAGAACAGTGGGAGGCCTGGGTGAGACTTGCTGACAGGTGAGCCAGATAGAGACCAAGTGTAGGCACAGACAACAGATTTCTAGGGATCTCCAGAGCCCAAAGGGGTTTGAGGAGGGAAAAGTGGGACCCTGAGATGCCATAAACCTCAGATTGGTCCTCACTATGACAGAGGGTGGGCAGACTCCTCACTGCCCCATGTTAGGAGGGGCTGGAGTGGAGTTTTTGGGGTATCCTGGGGATGGGGGACTGAGGACAGGTTCTGTGGGGGCAGGAGGGCCAGGCAGGTGCTCTGCAGCCCCTGAGCCTGGCCCTGGGCTCGCCAGCAGAAGCAGGACCGGATTGAGGGCTTGAAACGGCACATCGAAAAGCACCGCTACCATGTACGCATGCTGGAGACCATTCTGCGCATGCTGGACAATGACTCCATCCTGGTTGATGCCATCCGAAAGATCAAAGATGACGTGGAGTACTACGTTGACTCATCCCAGGACCCTGACTTTGAAGAGAACGAATTCCTCTATGACGACCTGGACCTCGAGGACATTCGTGAGGCCCTGGGCTGACCTTCATGGCACAGAGGGTGAGGGCAGGAGGCGTGGTTGAGCCAGCTAAGCATGCTGCTCCCCTGCCCCCACAGCACAGGCGCTGGTCGCCACCTCCCCACCCAGCCACAGCCACATGGAGGATGAGATCTTCAACCAGTCCAGCAGCACGCCCACCTCAACAACTTCCAGCTCTCCCATCCCACCCAGCCCAGCTAACTGCACTACGGTGAGGGTCTGGGGTTACTAATAACCTGGGTTCCCAAGAGGGTGGGCATGGGGATGTCAGAAGCCCAATCTTCCCCTAGAGAGAGCAGCTAAGGAAGTGAAGTCTAGGCTTTTTGGCCTTTGGAGCCCTTGCTGGTATGGAATGGATGTAAAAAGTCAAAAGATAGACCCTAGGTTTCCACTCGGGTTTGCCGTGCATGTTGGTTTTAGGTGGTGGTGGGGTGCTAGAGTGTGGGATGCTGGAGGACCTGAGCAGCTGAGTGTTTCTTCTCTGACAGGGATCCAGGGTTGAAATCTATAAAGAAAGCAAGTTGCTGGGTACTTCATAGGTTGGGAGTGGGTGCTGGCTCTCAGAAGACAGTACTAACGAGCTCAGATTTAGGTGTTTCCCAGAATTTCAGGTTGGATGTTGGAACAGCTGTGGGTTACAAAGCCCGTCAGATGAGCCTTTGAGAGATTAAGAGCACTAAGGGCCCTGCTGGGTCCCTAAAGGATTGCCCTTTGTTTTGGGACCCTAGAGGTCCCATAGTTTCTGACTCTACTTCCCCTACATCAGGAAAACTCTGAAGATGATAAGAAGAGAGGCCGCTCAACAGATAGTGAAGTCAGTCAGGTGAGTCCAAGTCTGACTGATATCTTGTCACTTGTTTATTCAGTGGTCCTTTAAAGTACTGAAGCTGGAGTGCTGGCCACAATACTGGGCTCTTGGGACTGTAGCATGCAAGAAACAGTGTCACCCTGAAGACAGGCTGATGACTGGTGCTGTGGTTGAGGTGGCCTATGTTCTGGCCCACAGAGGAAGACTGGATGGTACTGTGGGCAGCGGCAGGTCACAGTGGGGGCTATGGCAGGAAGCTTGGAAATACGAGAGGTGGACCTTTTAGGACTGAGGACCCAGTCTTTGTAGGCCATTCATGAAAGTGATGAGAAAGTCAGACGGCGAGAGGAAGGCAGTATGTGACACTTCTCCAAATTGTGGGCACCAGGGTTGGGGGGAACAGCAAGGGTAATGGAGAGAGGGACACTGGGGCAGGGAGTCCTGGGAATGGGCCCAGCTCTACCACCTTGCCAGGCCCTCTGACTGTCAGCAGTGATTCCAGGGAAAAAGTGAATGGCCAGTTGCCTTTGGTACGTGGTAAGTGAGGTTCTTATGGCAGTTCAGAAGGCAGTTCAGCGTGGCAGCCTAGATGTTGGAACTTCCTGAGATAGGGATTCCCTGGTCATTACACTCTGGAGCACTGTATTTTCCAGTTCTGTGACTATAATGGACCTTTAGCTGACATTGGCATTCAGAAATATCCTGGCTATCCCAGTTCCCTTACCCTTAAACATTTAGGCTAATCCAACTAATCCCAAATTGAGATTTTTTTTTTTTTTTTTTTTAGGGAGTTGATTAGTTTTTGTTTTGTGAAAGCATCTCACTCTGTGGCCTTGGCTGGCCTGAACTCGCCTAGTAGACCAGGCTGATCTCAAACTCATCTGCCTGTCTCTGCCTCTTAAGTGCTAGGATCAAAGGCATGCACCACTACTCCACATCTCAAATTGAGGGTATTTAAGAGTTTCCACTGGTCTCTTTTTGGTTTTTTGAGATAGGGTTTCTCTGTATAGCTTTGAAGCTTGGCCTCAAACTCACAGAGATCTACTGTCTCTGCCTCCCAGGTGCTAGGATTAAAGGCATGCGCCACCACTGCCTGGCATGGTCTCTGTTTTAACAAACTAACCTGTCAGATTCATGTGGGCTACAGGGGGCAATGTCCAGCAAGGTCTTGGAACAGCTGAGCAGGCTGGAAATAAATAGGTCTTAAACATGAAGGCAGTCGAGTTCTCTTAGGTGCCTTGGATGGTGTGGACAGTTGATAGCAGGTCAGAGAATATGTGGGGAGGCAGTAAGAGGCTCGTGGGTAGTGGACAGGCTGGTCTAGTACCTGACCCTCTGTTCTTTCTCTCCTGCAGTCTCCAGCCAAAAACGGCTCCAAGCCTGTCCACAGCAACCAGCACCCCCAGTCCCCAGCTGTGCCGCCCACCTATCCCTCTGGCCCCCCACCTGCCACTTCTGCCTTGAGCTCCACCCCTGGCAACAATGGGGCCTCTACCCCAGCAGCACCTCCAAGTGCCCTGGGCCCCAAGGCCAGTCCAGCTCCCAGCCACAACTCGGGTACTCCTGCTCCCTATGCCCAGGCTGTGGCCCCACCCAATGCCAGCGGGCCCAGCACTGCCCAGCCCCGGCCCCCCAGTGCCCAGCCAAGCGGGGGAAGTGGTGGTGGCAGCGGAGGGAGCAGCAGCAATAGTAACAGTGGCACAGGCGGAGGGGCTGGCAAGCAGAACGGTGCCACCAGTAAGTGGAGGCCAGTTTGGGGGACAGGGCAAGGTGGGCAGTGGCTGACAGCCTGTTTACACTTGCTCTTCTTTTCCCCAGGCTACAGTTCAGTTGTTGCAGACAGCCCTGCAGAGGTGGCCCTGAGCAGCAGTGGGGGCAGCAGTGCCAGCAGCCAAGCCCTGGGGCCCACTTCAGGCCCTCACAACCCAGCTCCAAGCACCTCGTGAGTTTTGGGGTGGCAAGGTGTGGGCACTGGCTCTCATGCCATCCTTTCTGCAAGGCTCCAAGTTCTGTCCTTTTTTGTAGTGTCCAGTGCACTCTACCTTCACCTCAGCAAGGGTTTCTGTCCCCTGCTTACCACCTGGAATGTGTATACATTAGTTCCCAGCTTTGTCCTCTCTTTTACTGATGTTTTTTACTCTGGGTTTGAGACTGCTGTCTCTGCATTTCTGTTCTTTGCTCTGAGGCAACCTGTCTAACATGGGTGTGGAGGCTTATTTTCTCTTTCCCAAGTAAAATGTCCTAGTCCTCCCCATTTCTCCAACATACCTCAGATTACTTCAGATGTTTCCAAACAATGCTGAAAGATCTGCCACCTTGCCCCCGACATTAGCAGTCCCAGTGGGAGTGCACCTTGTGTGTCTGTGCAAGGCTACTTTATTCAGTCTGAATCTGCCCCAGTGTTCCCCCATCTTTTAAGCTGTTAAGGGATCCTAAAACCTGTATTCCCAACTCGGTACCTCTGCTGAATGGAAGAGGACCCTAGAGATTGCTTCTGCTCCAGCCCACCCCAGCTGTCTTGCCTTCAACTGCTCCCTTTGGAGCCCATTCTCAAGGGACCTTAATCTGAGTCTCCGCCATTCTTTACCCAGAAAGGAATCCAGTACGGCAGCCCCAACGGGGGCTGGGAATGTGGCTTCAGGCTCAGGGAACAACTCAGCGGGACCCAGCCTCTTGGTGCCACTGCCTGTGAATCCCCCCAGTTCTCCAACGCCCAGCTTTAGTGAGGCCAAGGCAGCTGGCACCCTGCTCAATGGTCCTCCACAATTCAGCAGCACCCCGGAAATCAAGGTGAGCTTCTCAGATGTGGGCCCTGAGCCCATTCTGGAGCAGGAAATCCAGTGTGTCTACTTTGCTAGTGGGGATAAAAGCATCTTAGACGTTCTCCTGAGTGGGTGATAGGGCTTTAGCATGGTTTTGAGGGGAGAAGAAACAAGTGACACACTGTGGAGAGGCACCTGTGAGGTTGTGGGTGGGATGAGGGAAGAATAGAATGAAGGACTAGGCCTTATTGGCTGTGACTAGTACAGAATGAGTCCCCTCCAAGAGAGCTGGGGTGCAGGTCTGTGGGTGGGCTTTGATGATGGAAGGGTTGTACAGAGTGGGTAGAAGAGCCAGCCCTAAGCTGTTTCATCGGGGAAAGCAAGCAGTGTGGGGGTTGCAGACCCAACCCACTGATGTTCCCAAGGAGATTGAATGCCCAAGGGATGGCCAGCACCCTTAAGGCAACAGCAGAGCCTGCAGTCCTGCCAGCCACCTTTCTCAAGATGCCATATTACTGTGGGCAGTCTGGTGGGTGTTCCTTCAGCATGTAATGTCTTTATAACAGTGTGTACTATGGCCTGTTCACTGTGTTTTGTAGGGTATTGTTTCCTCTGGAATATATCATGAACCCTGAACAGAATTACACAGTAGAGAATCAGTGGTCCATGTTCTGATGGTGACCTCAGATGTGCAGCTTACCTACAGAACATGGTGTTTTAGCATAATATAGGTAATCTTGCAAATAAGGAACTGGCAACAGAAGAGTAGGCAGAATGTACAGGTCCCATCAAGCTTTGCATTTTGGTGTAACCCAGTCTCTGCTCCAGGTCCTGAGGCTTAGCCCGTTTTTCTTCCCAGGCCCCTGAACCTCTGAGCTCTCTGAAATCCATGGCAGAACGGGCAGCTATCAGCTCTGGTATTGAGGATCCTGTGCCAACCTTACACCTAACAGAGCGAGGTGATAATCATGGGATGGTGGAGAGGGCAAAAGCCAAGAAGGAACTGAATCTGTCCTCATCATTGAGGAGCCTGGTGCCCCATTCCTCCCTACAGACATTATCCTGAGCAGCACATCAGCACCCCCCACCTCAGCCCAGCCACCCCTGCAGCTGTCAGAGGTGAACATACCATTGTCATTGGGTGTCTGTCCACTGGGGCCAGTGTCTCTCACCAAGGAGCAGCTCTACCAGCAGGCCATGGAAGAGGCCGCCTGGCACCATATGCCCCACCCCTCTGACTCAGAGCGAATTCGGTGAGGGGCTGCAGAAAGGGACTGGGGACCGGGACTCCCAGTCTGAGGGAGGAGCTGGTTCCTGGGTCCTGAGAGACTAGGTAGAGTACTAATCTCAAAGTGCTGAGGACTTGGCTTGGGGCTCCTTAGAGTAGGTTGAAGTGTGCTTCAGAACACCCTCCTGAAGGCAGGACAGGAACTGGAAGTCACCTGGTACTAAATCCTCTCTGGTTTACAGGCAATACCTCCCCCGGAACCCTTGCCCGACGCCCCCCTACCATCACCAGATGCCACCCCCACACTCGGACACCGTGGAGTTCTACCAGCGCCTGTCAACTGAGACACTCTTCTTCATCTTCTACTATCTGGAGGTACAGCAGGGCCCCCGGGGCAGCCTCGGGCCCCTCAGCTCCGCCGCCACCGCTGCCATCCCCCTTCGGGCTGGAGGGGCGAGGTGGGTGTCCCACTGCGGCCACTGGGACCGCACCCCTCCCCATCCCAGGCCCCCTCAAACAAACCTGTCCAGTCCTAAGGCATTCTAATTGCTCAGACTAAGAGAAAGGCTGCAGGTCCTAGGCTGTGTACACACTCAACTACCAAGAGCTCTCAGCTCCTGGTAAACCCTTTAGTTGAGGATAGCCTCTGAACTGCAGTAGGCACTCTCAGGCCTCCCTAGAGACCTCTAGGGAACTGTCTGACCTCTTAATTGCAGTGAGTCAGCCTTTTCCCATCTCCTTTTGAGTTTTCTACATAGTCTCTTAGCTTTCATTATACATTAGTTTCTCTTCTTTCTCAAAGCTTTTCTGAAAGCAATTCTCACCTGTCTCATTTTCTTCTGACCATGGTATGTTTTGTACTCCCAGCACTGTCTGCAAATGGACTCTCTGCCCCAGCTGGTCTGTGGTGGGGGTCTGGGTCTAGCCCTGATGCCCTGCCCTATCCCCCATTCCTTACCCAATTTGGATACCCCTTGATCTTTCTCTGCATTTTCTCTCCCAGGGAACCAAGGCACAGTACTTGGCAGCCAAGGCCCTAAAGAAGCAGTCCTGGCGATTCCACACCAAGTACATGATGTGGTTCCAGAGGCATGAGGAGCCCAAGACCATCACAGATGAGTTTGAGCAGGTGAGGGCCCCGCCTGCCCTGATCTCACTGGGTATGGTTAGTGTCCCCAAGCCCAGACTTGCTGCTGGCCTTTGACATTCAAGCACAGTCCTGTAGACTGACCAAACTGACCTCCCACACTCCTGGGATGCTGTCTCTCCATTTGTCCACTTCTTAGTGCCATTGTTACTTCTTCCAAAGAGAAAGTTTCCTTGAGCTGCTGTCTCTACCATGCAGCCCTAGGTACTTTAGTTGAGAGTGTGGGACTTTATAGTTGGATCTCCCAAACGTGACCTCATTGACCCCTTATTTTCCTGGCAACCAGCAGAACAGGGACTGAGCATAATTGGAAGGAAGTCTGTTTAGGCAGCCTTCTCAAGTCTCAGTCATTAGTTGATTGGAAAACTCCACTCTCCGTAAATACCCCAAAGCCAGCTGATCTGGATTTGAGCCCAGCTTTCGCTGGATGATCTTGGGCAAGTCAATCGAACTTCTCTTCGTTTGTTTCTCTCTCTGTAAAAAATGGGAGTAACAGTACCCATCTCATGCAGTTGTTACAAGGATTAAATGAGTTAATAACATGTAAGTACTAATGGTGCCTGCTATACAGTGAGCGTCACGGGTTATTTTAATTGCTTTCAGTTGGTGTGTTCCATGGTGGCTTTCCCCGTACACATTTCCCCACCTACACTTCCAGGTGCCAAGCTGGTCTTCACTGGTCCCCCCATTCTCACAGAACTCTACTCCATTCCCTACATTCTTCCAGACCATTTTGAAGCATTTCAGACACTTGACCCAGCTTCTTTCTTTTGCTGAATCACTCCAACCTCGATTTCAGACTTCTTGTCCCTCCCTGGTTTGGTCCTTGAATACATCTCAGGGCATGGAGTCACTGGAATCTCAGTTATAATGAAGTGTGTGTCACTGCAGAGCACTTGGATATGGATGCTGTACATCTGTTACATTGTAGGTCACCCGTTAGTCCCCTCTCCTCAGGGTCAGAACATAAGTGTAGGCCTCATGGCTGTGTCCTTCAAAGCTGTAGAGAAAGCCTGCAGGCCCACCGGGGGCTTGCCCTCTTTGTCTGCTCTTCACCACTCTACAATCACCAGAGGTGGAGCCTAATAGTGCAAGCATGTAGAGCAATCAGACCTGGCACCTCCATGTACCTGACAACTGCCTCTTTTGTCATCTGCCTGGCCCAGATCTCAGCTCCCCTCCTCGTCCACTCACTGACCACCTTCTTCCCCGGCCAGGGCACCTACATCTACTTTGACTACGAGAAATGGGGCCAGCGGAAGAAGGAAGGCTTCACCTTTGAGTACCGCTACCTGGAGGACCGGGACCTCCAGTGACACCGGCCCCCTCTACCTGACCCCTCCCCCCCGCATGCTGATCCCCCTGCCCAGGTGAGGGCCCTGCCCTGGAAGACTGGGGGAGGCCCAAGGCCATGGGGCACCCTCCCCCCCAGGAGCAGGGAAAGGGCAGGGAGGTTTTCTCTTCCTCTCTGTCCTACCCTGGGGGCTTGGGGGTGAGAGTTGCCCCCTCCTCCCCTCCCCAGTGAGGGACATTTTTTGGTAAACCTATTTTCATTTTGGAAAATATTTATGAATAAATAGTTTTATATGACGGCTGGCAGCTGCAGCCTCTCCTATTCCCCCAAGAGTTAGTGGGCAGGAGTGGGGTTCTGCTGGCGGGGGCGCCGGGCCAGCTGAGGGTTGAACTGGGAGTTGTACCGCCGCCTCCGTTCATCTGTCTCTTCCACTTCCACCTGGCCTTGTTGGGATGCTCGGCCTTGTACACGGGCCAGCAGGGCCTCTGTTCGAGCCCTCTCAGCTGCTTCTCGCTGAAGACGCTCAGCTCGGAGCTCTTGTAGGGAAGGTGGCCTGGAGAGAGGAGCAAGAGCAGGGTTCTGGGTCACATGAGCAAGTCCTTAGGTTTACTTCAAGGGCTATGCCTCCCCTATGGTTCTAAGATCAGATGCCCCTCCAGGTCAAGAAAGCACATTTAGCAGTATCCTGGGGCTCCTGCACCATTTTGAAATAAAAAGATTAGTCTGTGAGTACCCCTTCTGCAGTTGATAGAATATAGGCAGAAACCTGCTTTTATTTTCTAATCCTAGTGATTCTTAAACTTTGGTCTCAACAAAGGAAGCAGGCAGATTTCTCTGAGTTTGAGGCCAGCCTGGTCTACAGAGCTAGTTCCAGGACTACACAAAAACCGTGTCTCAAAAAACTAAACAAAACTGAGGACCAAAGTCAAACTGGGCTCTTCCCTGTGTGCTGCCTTCTGCTGTGGCAATATAAGATGGTTGAGGGTGATGCGGGTATGCTTTAATCCCAGCACTTGGGAAGCAGAGACAGATCTCTGAGTTCAAGGCCAGCCTGGTTTATATAGTTCTAGGATAGCCAGGGCTACATAGTGAAACCTTATCTCAGAAAAATAAAATTAAAAAAAAAAAAAAACCTAAGGGCCATAAAGATCTTTTAAGGTACGTTTTTCAAGACAGGCTTTCTCCGTGCTGTGTAGCTCTGGCTGTACTGGAATTCACTTTGTAGACCAGGCTGGCCCTGTCCACCTGCCTCTGTCCTCCCTCTCCTCTACCCTTCCCCTGTACTGGGAGACAATCATGGCAAGACACCCATGCACATCAAAAAAAAGAAAAAACCTGAGAAATCCTGTGTACAAGCATCCACACATACCCTTAGCCATAAGAGGAGATATTATTCTTAAAATCCTAAATGAAGTCTGTCTCCACAGAGGTCTATAGTCCACATATTAAGAAGCACTTCATCCTGCCTTTCCTGTTGAGCTTTTTGTGATAACCACACTGGTGCTAGGGCCCCCAGAGTCTCACTCTGCTCTAGTGTGGGCTAAGTCTATTCTTACTCTCTGGGCCGTTGTTTCTGAGGCCTCTCCTCTCTAGAAGGACGGCTTTCAATGCTGTGCCTTTTCTTTCCCAGGTGCTTCTGCATCTCCCTCAAGGGGTCCAACCGATTCTTGATCTTCTCATCTGGGCTTGGGCCTGGAGGGCAGCCCCCTTTCCCTGGGGGGAGCTGGTACCAAGGAGGTTGAGTTTGGGCCTCTGCTGCACTTTGGCCCAAGTACGTCAGGATGCCTAGTGCTTTCTCTTGCCTCTCCTGTGGGGGCAAGAAAACAAAATAGTCTTTTCAGTCCCTCTGAGAGCCCTAGATGTGGCAGTAGGGAAATCAGGAACAGGACTAGCTATGCAAAGTGCTAAGGGCTCATCTGGAGAAGGAAGAGTAAAAGGAGGACAGTGGCAGTGTATGTAGTAAGGGGACGGATGGGAGAAGTCTGGGAAAACCTGCAGAAAAGCAAAGCAGAGTGGTTTCAGTGGGATACAGGCACCTTCAAAGTTGGAATGGGAGATGCAGGAGAGCCACAGAACAAATTCACAATTTGAGAAGCATGAGTGCCATCTGGCAGTGCATGCTTATGACCCCAGCACTTAGGAGGTCAAAGCAGGGGGATTGTGAGCTGGAGGGCACTCTCTCTGGTCTGTATAGTTGAGTCTCATCTTAGTCTACCTTAAGTCTCATAGACTAAGGTTAACATTTGAAACAGCTTAAGTGCTCTGCATCAGTAACCAAATTATTATGTGCTTTCAGTCACATTCAGAATGCCCTGTGTGCTCATCTGTCACCATATCCTAACAGCTGATTCCACCAACAGAGGAAGCCAGCTTACCTTCTCCTGTCGCTTCTCTTCCTCATGTTCTTTATTGCCTCTGGGCACTCCTTTCCCTTCTTCCAGCAGCTCCTTAAACAGGTCCACAGGGCCAGAACTTGGAACTCCTGCATCTGCTGCTTCCAGTTCAGGCAGTGAGTTCTGGCGCCTGGCTTTCTTCCGTAGGAATTCTGTTCGGGCCTGTGAAGAAAGTTATAGGCAAGACCAGAAGAAGTGCTGGGGGTTACAAGAAAAGGCCATGGGCCGGCTAATGGTGGTGTATGTCTCTAATGCCAGCATTCAGGAGGCAGAGGCTGAATGGGTTTTGTTTTGTTTTGCTTTTTGGTTTTTCAAGACAGGGTTTCTCTCTGTAACTTTAGACCCTGTCCTGGAACTTGCTCTGTACACCAGGCTGGCCTGCCTCTGCCTCCGCCTCCCAAGTGCTAGCATTAAAAGTAGGAGCCTTTAACCTCCAAATTCAAGGCCAGCCTGGTCTACAGTGCAAGTTCCAGGACAGGCAGGACTACACAAACTATCTGGAACCGGGCAGTGGTGGCGCACGCCTTTAATCCCAGCACTCGGGAGGCAGAGGCAGGCGGATCTTTGTAAGTTCGAGACCAGCCTGGTCTACAGAGCTAGTTCCAGGACAGGTTCCAAAGCCACAGAAAAACCCTGTCTCGAAAAACCAAAAAAAAAAAAAAAAAAAAACCACTCTGGAAAAACCTTTAAAGGGGGAGGTGAGCATAGTATAGGTACTGGGAGCCAGAAAAGACACCGTTTCTAATTTGGAGTGGAGAATGGGTGTTTTAAACCGTAAACTTGATTATCAGGAATTTTTGGTAGGTCCCCAACCTAAAACAGAAGGCTTCCCAGCCTACGAAAAGCAGCTATCAAAAACCACTCAGCAGGGGCTGGAAGATGGCTCAGTGGTTAAGAGTAGTGGCTGCCCCTGCAGAGGTTTTGAGTTCAATTCCCAGCAACCCCATGGTGGCTTCACAACCATCTATAATGAGATCTGGTGCCCTCTGGCTTGCAGGCAGAGCATTGTATACATAATAAATCCTCTTAAAAAAAAAAAAAGTACTTCTGTGTCCTTAGGCCACACTTTGCAGCAGGGTAGGGGCCCACAAAATAAAGTCCCATAAAGTCCACATGCCTTTGATCACAGCACTTGAGAAGCAGAAGCAGGCCAGCCTGGTGTACAGATGAGTTCCAGAACAGGCTCCAAAGCTACACAGAGAAACCCTGTCTCCAAAAACCAAAACAAAAAACCACTCAGCTATAGGGTAGAGATGGTTTTGTTCAGCCCCTGCTTAGTGTATATGTGGCACATGCATGCACAAACTCCCAAATACAGCTTATTAGGTAGCCATGCCATATGTGGCTCCAGGTCACTATTCCAAACATTAGTGGTCAACCCCATCCCAGGTAGGCTCTGAATTGTTCAGGATAGTCTCCATAATTCTCCCCTCTACAGCCTCAGTATCTGGGATTACAAACCTCACCAAATCCAGCTACTTTCAAAATTTTAGAAACACACCCATTCATGATTGGCCAAGGGATTTAAGTGTAAACCAAAATGACAGTAATCATTAAAGTCTGGTCATGTGTATGTAGTCTTCAATCCCAGCATTCAGGTGGAAGTGGCAGGCGGCTCTCAGAGGTGGAGACCAGCCTGGTCTACATAGCCAATTCTAGGACAGCCAGGGCTACCTAGACCCTGTTTCAAAGAAAGAAAGCCTCTGGCCAGGCGGTGGTGGCGCACGCCTTTAATCCCAGCACTTGGGCGACAGAGGCAGGTGGATCTCAGTGAGTTCAAGGCTAGTCTGGTCTACAAAAGGAGTTCCAGGACAGCTAGGTCTGTTAGTCTGTTGTGCAGAGAAACCCGGTCTTGAAAAACAAGCAAAGTCTCTGGGTGTGTTTGTCTCGGGGAGCAGTGATGGAGAACGCGTCTAACCGAGCAGACTTCAGCTTGTCCGCCCTTTGCCCTCCTCGTTGAAGCCGTTGCGCTCAGTGCCGACCGCACACCCCTTTAAGGACTCAAAGTTGTTCTAAGAGGGATTTCTCAAGTCTAGCGCTTTGTAGGTGGGGGACGACGTATATACAGTGGATGCTCAGTAATTAACTTGTGCGGACGAACTATAAAGTAATCAGAATATCTGTCCCACTCTTATATGTTAGTCTCTGGTCACTTCAACTACACTAGTGGGAGAATCTAGGAAGGTTTCGTGGAAGTTAGCAAAGGATTTGCAGAGAAACATCGCTAAACACTGACCCGCGCCTGACAGCGAGTGACCAGCAGGCCCGCCGTGCTTCCGGGCCAGCCCCAGGCTTACCTCTTGCTGAGCGAGCAACACCCTCCGCTCACGCTCCTTCTCTTCCTCCCGGGCCTGGGCCTCGTCGCGCCGCACGCGGGCGACATTGTCCTTGTTCCGGACGTGCCAGCTCTTCTTGGGCAAAATATTCATGGCTCCGTAGCCGACCTCCGACCATCAGGCCCACTCTCCAATACTTCCGATTGGCGCGAGGAAGCTCCCGCCCCATGGTCCCACCCTTGCCTGTGCATTGGTTCTGGGCCAATTATCACGCCCACTCATGGCCTATTTTACAGGTGATTGGCTAAGAGGTACTCTATCACAGCCAATCCTAAACGTTTGCAACCTGAGCTGCCCCACCCCGGACGCTGCTGTAGGAGGTTGATGCCCCGCCTGCCTATCCCGTCACGCAGACACAACCCTGGCCACTGACCAGGCCCCTCCCCAAACTCTGTCCAAGGCTTCATTCAGGACCGGGTTTCAAAATGTTGTTTATTAAAACGGTTCAACTAAGTGTGGCACTTGGTGGCGGAGGCCGTAGGACTCGATTCTAGAGATGAGAGGGTACTATATGATGTTACTGAGGTGTACAATCGGTCTGAAGGTGGGATGACATTTCCAGCCAGACTGGTCAGAGAGCTCCATGCGCCGAGCTTAGAGCCACAGCTCGCTGGGCTAGGAAGACTTTATTCTTCGCTTCCTGAGGGCAAAGGGGGATGGAAGTGAGACACACCTTCTCTTCACCCATGTCCTTCTTCCCATGTTCTCAGGGAGCCCTTCCCAGGGAACCAGCCTGGCTCACCGTCTCGATCTGGCGTTTGAGCTCAGAAATGAGGCGTCCGTAAGAGTTAGCCAGAGCAACTGTATACGCCATCAGGATGCTTAGGAAAACAGGAATGAAAGTCACTCCAGGAAATATATATATCTTCATCATATGGCTCCTTAGAAACCTGGATCAGGACCCTCAAAACCCTCTTCAGATTGCATTCTCTTCTACCTCAGACCTAGGAGTCCATACCTCTGCCCTCCTCCTTCAGATCAGGAGTCTAGACTGCAGACCTCCTCCTTTAGACCCAGGGTTCCAGACCCCAACCCTCCTGCTCCAGATCTAGGTAGGCCCCAGTTCTCTTCCATTGCACATAGGTATCCAGGCTGCAGTCCTCCTCTCTAATACTTATGCTTTTTTTTCCCCTACCACTAAATCACACATATCCAGACTCTGACCCTAAAGTTTGGAACCACTCACCAAGAGAGGATCAGAAGGGGTACAGCAAAAGCCTGGGTCCCCAGAAAGTACAGAAAGTTCTGGGCAGTCTGAGGGAGGCTTTCAATGGACTCGGGAATCTGGACCCAAATAGACGACTTCCCTTGGAATGGGCCACACAGTTTAGAAGGTGGGATCCTGCAGGTAGAGACACACTGAGCTCAATCAAATAGGGCCAGAGTGAGGACCCTGTGGTGAACGCAATGGAAAAGGCGCCTCTCAGACTTACAAGAAGATACTGTAAAGTACCGGGACAGCAGAGATTGCCAGACCGACAAGAAGCACCAGGGGGAAAAAGAAATTTGCTGTGGAGGCTCGGAAGGTGCGTGAGGCCGGTGAGTAGATGGAGAAGAGCGCCATCTGCGGGAAGAGATGAGAAATGGAGATCTGAGACCCAAGGTCTCAATCCCGTGTCTTCCTCTTTAGAGTTTTGGCCTCCTTTGAGGCAGGACCCAGCTGTCTGAGCCACCTCAGACATCTCAGATTCCTCTTTCTCTGGGCCCAGGACTCTGACTTCCAGAACACTCCTCCCTCCTTGGGGCTCAGTCACCAAAGGCCCTGACATCCTCCTTTCCCTAACCCAGGAGTATAGCCCCAATACCTGTCAGCTCAGACCCCAGGATCGTCCTCAGCCTCACCTTCTTCAGACAGAAAAGTATCAGGAACTTGACGGTGTTGATCAAATGTAGTAAAGGGCAAAAAAAGCTTCCCACCCAGACCACGGTCTGAGCGTAGATGAGCCCCAACACCTCGTCGGGCACCTGGAACTCCAGAGTCCCCATCATACGACCCAACGCCCCGGGACAGAGGCCGCAGAATATCCTGAAGGGCAAGGTAGGGCGATCATAGGCCTGGATATTTTGGGGTCTTCCCAACTTTATCATCCAGCCCATTATTTTGCAAAGGTTTTTATTTATTTATTTATTTTGGTTTTTTGAGACAGGATTTCGCTGTAGTTTTGGAGCCTGTCCTGGAACTAACTCTTGTGGACCAGGCTGGCCTCAAACTCACATAGATCCTCCTGTCTTTGCCTCCTTAGTGCTGGGATTAAATGTAAAGAACTTTTAAGGTCTGTGATTATGTTCCAGAACCTGGTTTCAAAGTTACCTGACCTAAAATACTAAGAGTAGGAATGGGGTCAGAGAGAAATAACTGAAAAAAGAGCGGGTGGAGATTTAGCTGAGGAAAAGGAAGTTAAAACTAGATTTTGAAAGTGGAAAGGAGGCTGGATGTGGTGACTTAGACTGGTAATCAGAGCCCTAGGGAGACTGGATCACTACCAGTTCCAGGACAGCCTAAGCTACAGACAGACAGAGTCTGAGAAAAATAAAAAAGGGGATGAGAGAGACAGTTCAGTGGTTAAGGGCCTATACTAAGCGGATGTAGTGGCACATGCCTTTATTCCCAGCACATTCAAGGTAGAGGCAGGTAGATCTCTGGTGTGGGAAGTCCTTCTGTATATGTGTTGCTTTTATTAATTAACAAATAAAAGAAGCTGCTTCAGCCAATGGCTTAACAGAATATAGCCAGGCTGGAACACACACACACACACACACACACACACACACACAGAGAGAGAGAGAGAGAGAGAGAGAGAGAGAGAGAGAGAGAGAGAGAGAGAGAGAAGCCAGTGAGAAGCCATTTAGCCGCCAGAGGAAAAAGACATGAACCACCAGCTGGAAACTTGCCAGTAGGCCATGAGCCTCGTGGTAAAATATAGAATAATAGAAATGGGTTAATTTAAGATGTAAGAGCTAGTAAGAAATATGCATAAGTTAATAGGCCAAGCAGTGGTGTAATTAATATAGTTTCTGGGTGATTATTTTGGGAAGCCTTCGATGCCAGATCTCTGTGAGTTCAAGGCTAGCCTGGTCTACACAGAGAGTTGTAGTACACCCAAGACTGTAAAGACCCTGTCTCTACACACAAAAAGGGGGATGAGGAGCAGACTCCTCTTTAAGAGGACCAGAGTTCAATTCCTACCACCTGTATCAAGTGGCTCATAACCACTTGTAACTCCAGCTCCAAGGGATGACACTCTGTTCTGGTTTCTGAGGGCACCTGTATGCACAGGCATCTACCCACACCCTACTCTACCACCCTGGCTGGAGAGATGCTTCAGCAGTTAAGAGCATTTCCAAGATGCTCAGTTCAAGTCCCAGCAACCA
>JAQHUG010000529.1:27790-63016 GCA_028555095.1 Dicrostonyx torquatus | reverse complement strand
GGACCCAGGAGCCCAGGCCCCAGCCCCCCTCCCTCGGACCCAGGAGCCCAGGCCCCAGCCCCCCTCCCTCGGAATCAGGAGCCCAGGCCCCAGCCCCCCTCCCTCGGACCCAGGAGCCCTTCTCCCGCATATTGAGGAATCCAGGCCCAAGTCTCCTCCCTCACATACATGGGTCCAGGCCTTATCCCTCAGCCCTAGTCCTCTTCCCTCAGGCTGAGAAGCCCAAATCTCAGGTTCACTTCCCCCAGAAATCTAGACTCAAGTTTCTCCTCCCCCAGGGCTATAGATCCCATCATTTCTCCCTCATCAGGGATTCAAGGCCCTAGTTCTTATCCCTCTGACCCAGAAATCCAGGTCCTGGCCTTCCTCATACTGTTTCAAAACCCCAGGCTCATACATCCATACTCCTACACACTCTTCCTAAGGTTTTCAGGTGTGAACCCTCAGATCCCTCCTACCCTAAGTGTGAGTCTGATCTTCAACTTCCTGTTCCCTTACTGTGGAGCTTGGAACCCTGGGCCCTCCGGTGCCTGATACTAGTGACCCAACCCCTCTCCTCCAACACAGTAACTAGGTCTGTGCACGGTTCCTCTGCAGGGGTTCTGATTCTGTCTCCGAAAACCCAGGAAATGAAATCCCCCTGTGCTCTCAGGTTCAGGAACCCATCTTCTTTCCTTGATGTTCTGACCTGACTTCTCAGGACTCTCTCCTACCTGTTCTTGCCTTCCCGGAGCTAGACCAGTCCCTGGACTGGCCCCAGGCTTCCCTGGGACGTTCTTCCATGTTTGTGGTTGTACTTTCTGCACCTGTTGTTTCCGTCTCTCGAGGCCCCTAGGGTGGGGACCGCCCTTGGTAAGGGAGGGGCCTGAGGCAGGGATGTACCTGGCCACTAGGTGGCCTGGGGTAACTATGCTACACTTCCTATAAAGCCAGATCTTTACTTTAAAAGGTCTCCTGGGAATTGAAGTCCTTACTGGCTGAGCCTGCAGAACTTCATGACAGCGACAGAGGGGATCTCAGTATGCCACACTGACAAACTGGGCTAAGTGTACCTTGGTGGTTTGTCGCCCACAGACACACTCACAAACAGATGCATCTGTAACATTTTATTGGGAAAGATTTATACATTCTGACCTGTCACAGGCCAAGGATGATACTGGGTAGCAGGTTGTGTGGGGGCCTGGAAATGGCTCAGACAGAAGCTACTGTAAAAGCATGTTCCCCTGGGGCTGTTTACTTACACCTCGGTTTCTCCAATATGTGTAAGGTCGTGGTCTCTGAAATACTGGATTGATGATAAAAGCCAAGAAAACAGGAAGGTTCCTCCCCTTTTACAGAACCTGGCCCTGAAGCTCCTGCCCCAATACTGGGCACCCACAGGGACTTTGTCCAAGATGCCACATGACCACTGGTCTGTGCCCTTGCATTTTGGGAAGTGTGGCATTTTGAATACCTGAAGACTTGCTGCAGAGACAGGGACAAGAGTGGACAGTAATACCCTGATGTCAGCAGAGGGAGGTTTGGAAAAGTCAGGATGCGGCGAGCACCCGGGAGAAAGGTACCCCTAGCTTTGCTTAAGTCAGAGGCAGGGGATTAGTTAGGAAGGAGGAATCCTCTCCAGGCTCCTGGCCAAACAAGGGATTCTTGCTGGGTAAAGGAGAATATAGCCCGGTTCACAGAATTCCAAAGCAAAGATTGAGCTGGCTGGCAGGCCAAAACAACACAGCTCACTCTTCCCGGAGCTTTTCCCTGGCTTGGCTGGTGGTGGCCTGGGATGCTGTCTTCCTCTTGCTGGGGCTGCCCCCACCCAAAGCTAGACCCAGCCCCAGGCAGGCCAGGGCTAGAAAGTGGATCCAGTGGTAGATGGAGGCCCAGTACCGGAGCGTGTCACCCATGGTGAGGAGCACAAAGCCCATGCACATGTAGTCGTAGGCACGCATCTTCAGGAACCAGTGCACCCAGTCCCAGGCTTGCTGGCCCCTGGGGCTCAGATGTCTCCTCAAGGCTGACTCCAAATAGCCCTCAGCAGCCAGGCACAGCGGGATGGTCATGAAGCTTAGGTAGTAGCCAGGGTGGAGGCCATGCCAGTAAGCGCTCAGCAGCATGGTCCAGGCGCTCCTGGAGAAAGAGACTGAATCAGGATACAGAAGTCCAGGCTTCAGTCCCCACTGTCTCATGTCCTCTTCCCTCAAACCAAGGACTTAGACCTTGGTCCTTCTTCCTCAGACCGAGGAGTTCAGGCCTACTCACACTTCCTGTATCCTGAAAGTCAAGGTGCCTTTGCGTTTTTTATTTGTCACTGGGAATTGAACCCTGGGCCTTGTAAACACCAGACAATAATGTACTACTGAGCTGCATCACCAGCATTCTGAGACAGCTTCTTTTTTTTCTCCAGACAGGGTTTCTCTGTGTATCCCTGGCTGCCCTGGAACTCACTCTGTGGACCAGGCTGGCCTTGAACTCAAAGATCTCAAGTTAAACAGAATCAGACTTGGTTAATATTGGGGAGAACTTAGGTTTATAAGTTCTTAGGATCCTCTCATCTGCATCAGAAACCCTGTAGGTATTATCTGTGTAGGAGGAGCTGGAGAGTTGGCTTAGCTGCTAAGAGTACTTCTTGCTCTTGCAAAACATTCAGGTTCCATTCCTGGCATCCACATTCACAAGTTTGCAGCTCCAGTCTCAGGGGACTCAATGCCCTTTCTCAGCTTCCTAGGCAGCAGACAAGCATGTGGCACACATACATACACCCATGCAAAAGTCATAAAATAGTAAAATAAATAAACCGTAAAAGATAAATAAAACCCTCCAGGGATGGTTCACTCCTCCTTGGTAGATCCTAAAGTTTGATTCTCTCATTTTTGTCTCACTATACAGCCTTGAATTCACAAGAGGGCTGCTTGCCTGTCTTCCAGGTGCTGGGATTAGATGTGTACCGCCATGCCTAGCTGGCTCACTCACTTAATTCTCTTTTCTTTCTTTTTTGACTTTTCAAGATAGGTTTTCTCCGTGTAGCTTTTGGTGCCTGTCCTGGGACTCGCTCTGTAGACCAGACTGGCCTTGAACTCACAAAGATCTGCCTGCCTCTGCTTCTCGAGTGCTGGGATTAATGGTGTGTGCCACTACCCGACTTCTCTATTTTTAAAAATTTATTTTTATTTATGTGTATGGGTGTTTTTTGCCTGCATGTATGTCTGTGTACCATGTGCATGCCTGCCTTTTAGTCCAGAAGAGAGCTCCCCTGGAACTGAAGTTACAGAAGGCTGAGCTGTCATGTGGGTAATAGGAAACCAAATTCAGATTCTCTGCAAGAGTTAAGTGCTCTCAACTACTGAGCCATCTTTCCAAACCTCACTTCCCTAACTTTTCAGTCCATAAATTCAGGCTCTGACACTCTGTAAAGGACACAGAGGGCTGGAGAGAAGGCCTAGTGGTTAAAGGCACTGGCTGTTCTTCCAGAGGACCCTGGTTCAAGTCTCAGCACCCACAGGACAGTTCACAACCATTAGTAATGAGATCTTGTGCTCTCTTCTGGCCTGCAGGCAGAACACTGCATACCTAATAAATAAACAAACAAATTTTTTTTTTTTAAAAGTAGGACACAGAATGCATTCTCTACTTCATTTTCCAACTGAGCAGAAACCAGCAGTTCTGGCAGGAGCATGAGCTCCTGGGTTCTTTTCCTGTTAGGGACTTGTCAAGTTCTGCAGTGACAGAATAATGCCGACTGTACGACACTGAGAAGCAGGGGGATACTAGACCTGAATCTCATGTCTCCACTCATAGATGCCAAAGGAAATCTCTTAGCCATAGCAAAAATGTCTCCTGAAGTGGGGTGTAGTTTAGTGGTTGTTCTGGTTTTTTCCCCTTTAATAATTTTGTCAATTTGACACAAGCTACAGTCATCTGAGAAGACGGAATCTCAATTGAGAAAAATAACCTCATTAAATCAGCCTCTGCAAGTCTATGGGACATTTTCTTTATTGACGATTGATGTGGAAGAACCTACCTTATTATGAATAGGTGGTATTGGGGGTGGGGACTGAGCAAGCCATAGAGCAAGTCAGCAAGCAGCACTCCTACACAGTCATTGCTCCAGCTCCAACCTCCAGGTTCCTGCCTTGACTTCCCTCCATGATGGACAACAATAAGCTGAAGTAAACCATTTCTTCACCAAGCTGGTCATGGTGTATTACCACATAATAGAAACCCTAGCTAAGACAGCGGTGGAGCACTTGCCTGGTATGCCTGGGGCCCTGGAAACAAAAAAGTCTCCAGACATTGCCATATGGCCCCCAAGGGTGTAGCAATTACCCCTAATTGAGAATAAGTAATCAAAATACTGTGGTGCCCTGGGCTTTGGCCTGATCCTGATCCCCAGAGTTTAATAGTATCACCTATGACTGGTAGCACTCAAATGTCCTTTTTTAAAAGACAAGGTTTCATGTAGCCTAGGCTTACATGAAATTCCTCAAATTCCTGATCCTTCTGCTTCCACCTTCCCGATGCTGTTATTACACGCGCACAGCACTACCTGCAAACACTACCAGTTGGCCTACATTCGCAGCACACAGCCCTATAATGTTTATGTATGGATAGACGCTCTTGTGTGCCATGAAGCAGTTGTAGTGTTCAGAGGACAACTTGGCTGTAGTCACTTCTCTCCTTCCACCACGTGGGTCTTGGAGAAGAAACTGTGGCCAGGCGTGGAGGGAAGCACCTCACCAGCCCTTTGTAGTTGTGTTGTTTTGAGACAGTGTCGCACTTTGTTATCTAGGCTGATTTGGAACTTCCAATCCTCCTGCCTTCGCCCCCTCCACACCCAGTGCAATGAGTACTGCCTCACCTGGCTTCAGTGCCTACTTCTAACACCTTTCCCTCAAGTGCCAGCATCACATTACGATCTACCTACCTCTCCAGTGACATCCGATAGTCTTTAAGTTAATGAGATGTCCCAACAGTTTCCTCCCTTTTCCGGCAAGACTTTCCTACGCTGTGGGTCACCAACAGCCCCACTGCCTGGGAAGCAGGGCTCATTTCTGCTCTGCTCCTGCTCAGCACTCTAAGCCCCAACTCTTCCTCCCAAAGCCAGTGAGTCAGGCCTGTTGAGGAACTCCTCTCCATCACCCCCACCTGGATACCCAAAGGATCACATTCACCTTTGTTCCACCTCTGCTGCCCACACCTCCTATGCGCTCTCCCTACCAGGCCAGAGCACACTGTTTCTTAACTTCTTTGTGATGCTAGAGATGGAATCCAGGGCCTTGCACATATCAGACACAGAGTACATCTTTCTTTGTTTCTTTGAAGATGTGATTTCACTAAGGTGCCCAGGATGTCAAACTTCCTGCCTAAGCCTCCAGAATGCTGAGATTATAAGTGTGTGCTATCATATCTGACTCAGAGTGAATCTTTTTTTTAAAGATTTATTTATTATGTATACAGTGTTCTGTCTGCATGTATGCCTACAGAGCAGAAAAGGGCACCAGATCTCATTTGTAGATGGTTGTGAGCCACCATATGATTGCTGGGAACTGAACTCAGGACCTCTGGAAGAGCAGCCAGTGCTTAGCCATCTCTCCAGTCCCCAAGAATATTTTTTTAAAAAAAGATTTTAATTGTGTTTATGTATGTCCGTGTGTGTGCGCGCGCGCGCGTTGGGGATTATACATGTGAGGGCAGTGCCTATGGAGGCCAAAACAGAGCATTTGATCTTCAGGAGCTGGAGTTACTAGTGGCAATAAACTGGATATGGGTTCTGGGAAGTGAACTAGGGTCTTCTCTAAAAGTAGTAAGAAATCTTAATCACTGAAGTCACCTCTCCAGCTCCTCAGATTGGGCCTTTAAGCCATAGTTCCCATGATGCCTGGGGAAAATCTAGCTCATAAGCTGCCTTCATTAACTACTTATCAGGAGATGGTATCTCTGTGTCCACTGACCACATCTGACCACTCAGTTTGGAAAGGCTGAGTGTTTGCACTGGAAAGAAACAAAAAAACAGGAAGAAGAAAAACAACTTAAAAGTTAGACTGAGAACTGGTCTGCAGCTCCCATTGCTCAGACCACTGAATTAGTTGAAGCCACCACTGAGTGGCCAAGAGCTGTTCTCCAGACACTTGAGCAAAATGGGAAGAAGGTGAATGGAAAAGAAACAGAAAAAAAAAAAAAGTTGGCCAGGTATGGGGGCACAAACCTGTAATCCCAACACTGAGGGAGCAGAGGCAGGAGGATAGCTGAAGTGTGAGACCAGTCTGGTTTATATAACAAGTCTAGAACGACCAGGGCTATAGAGTAAGACCTTATCTTAAGAACAAAACAAGAGTCCAACAAACAAGCCGGGCATGGTAGTGCACACCTACACCATGAAGACAGAGGCAGGAAGATCTGGATCCTAGGTCATGATTGGCTACCTATCTAGATTAAGGTCAGCCTGGCCTGCTTGAGGCTCTGCCTAAGAACAAACAATGACTATCAAAATAGCCCAGTGGGTAAAAAGCCCTATAGCCTGATGACCTGAATTCAATCTCTGGGACCCAAGAATGACTATATTGTTGAATGGTGCTGACCTTAGGCCCAGAGTGAGCCTCAGGACTTGGGGGAGCAGCTAGGGAAGCCCCACCCCCACCACCATAGGATCTACTGGGAGATGAAGTTCTGCACTATCTCTGCTACTATGTGGGGCTCCCTCACCTCAGAACGTAGGAGCGGGCAGGTGCGCTCTTGTAGATGTACTGTGCCAGCCACCACTGCACCGTCATGTTCCAGTACCGCATGCCATCCCGCACCCGCACGCAGAAGTCTGTGCCATAGCAGTCGATGTTACGGATGGTCTCATAGTCATACTCCAGGGAAGCTGCATTCTCCGGACTGGGGGGTGGAGGATGAGGATGGGGACAGACATGCAGCTCAGCCAGGCCCCTCCTGACACCTGCTTCTGTCCCAGCCCGATGCTAAAGAAAGGGTTCTGGACAAACGATGGCTCCCTCTCTCTCTGGCTATGACTTTCTAGAGTAACGGTAGGATAGGCCAGAGGGAGTCAGGTGGGTGGGGCACAATTCACTAATAGTGGGGTGCTCTTCGTAACTAGTTGGAGCCTAGTAAGTCACAGAAAGCCTTGAAAGGTTATGGTTGCTAAGCTATCAAGTCCACTGGCAACCAAACTCAGCATATTGGGAATAGTTTCCAAGTGTGGTCCCTTCTGAACTCTGGGGCAGAGCAGCTGCCAGGGAAGTATCCACTCTAAAAAGATGGTTCATGGTTGCTAGGGAGATATTCTAGGCCTTGTGACTCTCAATGTTCTCTGTTGCTAGGGAAAAGTCATTCCTTAGCAACAAGGCTATTCACAAAATTATTTCAGAACAGGCCTCTTTCCTGGTCCCTGTGATTGTTTGAGAAGTGTCACCTCCAGAAATATCAGAGGTTTCCAGGTCTCTGGCACCAACACTTTCAGCTACAGAGAAAGATGCTGGACCTATGTGAACCTCCAGTGGCTTCTAGCCACGGGAGGGAAGGCGTCCTTTGCCAGTGGGACTTGTAGACTTAAAATAGCATTTAATCTCTGCCTGACTTCTCTGAAGAACACCCTCTCTGCAGTGGGAGGTCTACTCATAGTTACCAGGGCAGTGGCAGTAAATCACATCCTGGGGTGTGACTATCCAACAGCATGGCAGTTTATGACAACCGGGGGTGGCACACCTCTAGTAAGGGGTAGTCTATAATTTACAGAGGCTGGTACCCCAATCCCCAACTGGAAAGCTGACAATGGAGTCTAGAAACAAGAGATTCAGTTCACTACTGGTTGGTAGGGATACCATTTTCCTATCAACAAGAAGGGATGCTTCCTATGTGGTAAGAACTCTGTAGTTACTAGTTTTGTAGCTCACCCATCAATGATGGTGCTGGGGTTGGGTAGCCTTACTAGTAAAGGGTTAAGCTTCAGCAATGGGGAGAAGATGACCTGTGGTTGCTGAGAGTGGTACTCTCCTCAGCTGGAGAGCAGCCAAGATGTTACTTCCTTAGAGATAGGGCAACTGGGAGGTGCTCTGTGAGAACATATCACGATGAGCTGCTGGCTCTCAGCAAGACAGGCAGTTCAAGGGGCAGAATTTACAGCCACAAACAGCAAGGCTATTAGCAAGAAGGAAGGAACCATGGTTGCTAGGGATATAGCTTCCTCAGCAGAGGGACAATTCAATTGCTAAGGAACTGTTTCCCTAGTAACAGAAAGTGGACCCACTACTACCAAACAGATAGTATCTTCAGCAACCAGGAAGGACCTTGTTTTGGGGGTGACACTTCCATGGCAACACAGGGTAGGCATGTGGTTGCTATGATACCATTTCTCTTTCCCTAGCAATAGAGGGCAATTAGCCATACTGAGGGGTGACAAGTGCTAGCAACAAGGGCAATCTGTAGGTACCAGGAACACATAGTTTCCCTGGTGCCCAGGGAAGGCAGGTAATAGTCACCAGGGGGCAATAGGCTGTCAACCACAGCTGGTAGTCCTATACCCTGCTCCCTGCTCTCCTCCCTTCTAGGGGCAGAGCCAACCCTTGGTGGTGGGGCCTGCTGGGTCTTGGGAAGCCTCCCTCCCGCCGCCTGACCTGCTGGGGGTTGGGCATTGGAGGGTGGGGCCACCCCCGGCCCGGGCTTTGGCAGCCACAGGGTAGGCCCCGAAGCCCGCGGCAATGCAACCGCATTCGGCCGCAATCCAGGCCACGTAGAAGCGCATGCGGAAGGCGAAGAAGACCGGGATCATGTAGAAGAGGCGGGTGGGCAGCGGGCGGGCGTAGAAGGCATCCTCACGCACAGCTTCCAGTGGGAAGAGATGGGAGGACAGCAGGAAGAGCAGGCCAAAGAGCGGGGCTGGCCAGGCACGGCGCAGCAGGGGCCTCAGGCTGGGCACGGCTCCTGGGAAGGGCTGTTCCAGCCAATCCAGGTAGGTGCGGTAGCGGAAGAATGGGCCTGTGGAAGGTGGCAAGGAGCAGGTGGTTGGATGGTGTGTATCTGTGCCTACTGGGGAAGTAGGAGGTGAAGGGAGGAGGATGGAAGAGAAAGGAAATGGGAGAGGGGTGGAAGAGGAGGAGTTGAGGTCTGTGAACAGAGAGGGAGAGACTCAAAACTACAAAGGGGTGAGACCTAGAGAGTTGAGGAATAAGGCCTAAGGGGAGAGGACAAAGTACTCTAGGGGCGTGGGAAAAAGAGGACAGAAAACCACTGTAGATTTCCCTGACAGGGAAGAGCTGGTTCCTGACAACTTTTCCTAAGCTCCCTCTGGATGCTGAGCTGGCTTGGGTGGTGGAGTGGGGACAAGCAGAAGGATAGTTGAGGTTCCTGAGGTACGATGGGATTTGGACAAGGGAGCATCAATGGGAGACTGAATGAAGGGATGGATGCTGAACCCCTTGTATGTTCACCATAAACCATGACTATGCTTCCATTTATATGAAACGTCTTCATAGACAGAAGCCAATGGTTTGCAGGAATGGAAGTAGTTGGGTGTTGATGACTAAAGGTTAGGTGGCTCCTTTTCAGAGATGAGATTGTTCTGCAAACAAATATGCACTGGTGATGGTTTCACAACTCTATGGATATATAAAAGCCAGTGAGTTGGGGCACTTTAAATGAATGCATGCATAAATAACAGCTCCATGAGGCTGTACAAAAAGAAAGAGAAAAGAAAACCTGGGCTGGGAAATATAGGTTAGTGGTAGAACATTCACTTAACAAGCATAGGCTCTAGGTTCAATCCCCTGCATTGCAGACAACAAACAAGGAAGCTGGTAGGCATGGGGATGCATGCCTATAATTCCAGATCCTGGGAAGCTGAGCCAGGTACAGAGTTAATAGACCAGCCTGGAGTATATAGGGAGGCCCTGTTTCAAATGGAACAAAGGGGCTGGAGAGAATTCAGTAGAGTGCTTACTGTTTTTCCAAAAAGCCCCAAGTTTGTTTCTCAGTCTACATGTTAGATGGTTTATAACTATAACTTCATTTCCAGGGGACCCAACTCCCTCTCCTGGCCTCCACACATAGACAAGCAGGCACAAACACATACACATATATTTTTAAAAATAAATCAAATCAGACAAAGCAAGATGGCTTAGTGGGTAAAGATACCTACACAGAAGTGATCACGAGAGTTCTATCCCTTATCTTACAAGATGGCAGGTAAGAATGAATGTCAGAGCACTGTCTCTGACCACCACATACACACCAAGGCATGCATGAGCAAATGCACACAACATGCACAACACACACACAAATACTGAACAAAACAATCAGCCAGGCAGTGGTGGCACACGCCTTTAATCCCAGCACTTTGGTAGGCCGATCTCTGTGAATCTGAGACCAGCTTGGTCTACAAAGTGAGTTTCAGGACAGTCAGGGCTGTTACACAGAGAAACCCTCTCTCAAAAACAAACAAACAAACAAACTCTCTAAAACCAAACCAAAGAAGAAATTCAAAAACAAAGGAACAAAGCCAAAACCTATGAAGTGTGTCTGGAGATGTAGATCAGTTGGTAGAGTTTACTTGCCTAGCATGCACAAGGCCCTAGGTTCAGTCCCTAGCACCAAATGAACCCAACACAATGACTTCCTCATTCAGTTCAGGTGGCACATGCCTATAATGCCACCTACCCAGGAAGCTGAGGTAGGACAATCAGAGGTTCAAGGCCTACCTAGGAAACATACCTATCTCAAGATAAAAATTTAGCTTGGGAGGCAGAGGTAGGCAGCTCTCTGTGAGTTTGAGGCTACCCTGCTACATAGAGCGTTTAGAATAGTCTTGGCTACAAAGTGAGACCCTATCTAAAGCAAAAACAAACCAAACTAAAAGGTTGGGGATATAACTCAGTACTTGAGTATTTGCCTGGCACATATAAGGTCCTCAGTTCAATCTTTAATACTGTGGCTCCAGCCTCCTACTCCCCACCCCTGGAAGACTCTGAACTTCAAACCCCTGGCTTACACAGGCCTATCTCCTTTAGATCTCCTACTGGCCCCAAATAAGTGAAAAGAGAACAGTCCTCCAGGGTTAGTTCCCACAGCAGATAGATATGTTCAGGACAGGATAAGCAGCTGACATAGTACAGGTAGCCTGGGACAGAGCAGGGGACATTAAACAGGAACAGAACTCTGGGTGGAGTGAGGCAGAGGGTGACTCAGCAGTGCTGGGCAGGCCACTTACCTGTCATGATTCCCACATAGCAGTAGCTATAGCTGAGTGTCTCCATCAAAGAGGGGACATCGGGCAGGAGGCCCAGGGTAGGTTCCTTACTGAAGCCGGAAGCTATTTCCTTTCTCTGAGCCAGATGCAGGTCCTGAACTTCACTGGCCAGACTCACCAACTGTGGAAAGAAAGAGGAAGGCATGAGATCAGTGCCCCTAGGCCATTTTACACCCATTTCATTTCAGTCTATACCTAGGGCTGAGACTCCACCTCACAGATGGCACTACATATCCAGAGTGGTGGAAGAACCTTTAGTTGGTGGCCATCCCCGGGGCTGTCCTAGACCTTCCTTTTCTACCTGTTTTTTCTTTCTGCTTTCATCCAATTCCACAGTTTGCCTGCCCTTCCTTCCTTTCTCCCTCTCTTCCTGTACCAGGGCTCTGACACAGGGCCTTGCATATGCAACACTAGTGCTCTAACATTGAGCCACATCCCAGGTCCCTCTTCCTCTTTTACATTTGAAACATGGTCATGCAAAGTTGTCTAGGTTGCCCTTGAATTTGTGATCCTCCAAACTTGCCTCCTGGAGAACTGAGATTATATACCTGAATTACTAGGCCAAGCTCATTCCTTTCTTATTTATTTATTTATTGTTATGTGCACTAGTATTTTGTCATGGGTGTTTGGTTCCCTGGAACTATAGTTACACAGTTGTGAGCTGCCATGTGGGTGCTGGGAATTGAACCCAGGTCCTCTAGAACAACAGTCAGTGCTCTTAACTGCTAAGCCATTTCTCCAGCCAAAAGCTTGTTTGTTCCTTTCTGACTCTACTGAGTAGGGGTCGGGGATGAGGATGTCCCAACTGCTCCTCGTGGTATATTCTACCTATTTTATCAAGAGACAAAACTTAAAGGCCATATCTGTGTCCTCCTGCTTCCTGCTAGGCTCAGTGGACAGAGCCCCAGCAGAGGCAAGAGGGAGGCAAGAGAATGAAGCAGAGCTTCCCCTACAAGATGGTTTCAAGGGGTAGGAAAGGGGCTCCAAAAAACACTTTTCTGTTGGATGGTGGTGAGGTGAATCTCTTTGTGAGTTCAAGGCCAGCCTGGTCTACAAGAGCCAGTTCCAGGATAGCTAGCATGTTACACAGAGAAACCCTGTCTCAAAAAAAAAAAAAAAACAAAACAAAATAAAACAAACAAACAAAAAACCACTTTTCCCTTCTTGGCCCACAACATATAATTCTTTCCCTGAACTAGCTACAGGCCCAAGGTTTATTTTGTTGTTGTTGTTGTTTGTTTTTCGTTTTTGACAACTCTGTCTCCTCTTCACCAAGACACGGCCAGAAACAAAACAAAATAAAAAAAAAATAAAATCAAAACCCTAAAATTATCCTCAAAGCAACATGTCCCAAGGTGACTCTGACTCACCTGCCTACAGCCCACAGTCTATCAAGCCACTTCCATAGTCATCTAGACTTGTTTTTCCCCCAGACAGAGTCTTACATAACAGAACTATTCTCCAACTCACTGCGTAGCTAAGGATGATCTTGAACTCCTCCTCTGGCTTCACCTAAGTGCTGGGATTATAGGTGGTAGCCCCACACTAGCTTTTTGCTTTTTTGTCTGTAAATATGTAAATAAAAATATGTATTTTTATTTTTATGTGTCTATGTGTATGGCCTGTGTGTGCAGATGTGTCATTATCTCCTGCATCTGGTGTTAAGGATGTTTGAGAGTCTGGGTGTCAAGATCTGAACTTAGGTCCCCTGCCCTGGAAGAACAGTACTCTGAACCACAGAGCCCTCTCTCCTGACTGTTTTTCTGGTTTTTGTTTGAAGGGATGGGTGTTTTTATTTTTGGAGACAGGGTCTCTCTAAATAGCCTTGGCTATCCTGGAATTCTTTATGTACACCAAGCTGACTCACAGAAGTCCACCTGTCTCTGCTTCCAGAGTCCTGAGATTAAAGGCATATGCCACCATGCCCAGCTTAGAGGCTTTTTTTTTTAAATGCTGAGATTACATCAATGAACCATTTGCTCAACTCTGATAAAAGGAGTTTATCTATCTCATCACATTGCATAATATTTTAATTCTTTCAGCACCCACGCAAATTATTATTGAAGAGGCAACTTTGCCGTATCCTGTCTTCTGGCCAGCAAACCAAAAACAAATCAATAAAATGAAAAACTTTCTTCTCAAGGGATCTCATCCCCCTATAGAAGGAAATCCATATTCATCATGGTCAACAAAGCCCTATGTGACCTGGCTTCTGCTGCCATTCAACAGCAGTTATTCAGAAAATGAACGCAGCAAACATAGTCTGCAGCACCCAGCCCATTCACACCTCCATGTCCAGGTCCAACTCACAGCTGACCAATTCCTGCCTACTATTGAGTGTTCCATAAGAACAAAGAAAATTTTGGAGAAACCAGTTCTCAGACTGGCAGGACTGTCCAGACCTATGTTGCTGGAGCCCAGAACATAACAAGAGCTCACCAATGTTGTGGTCTGTGCTAGGGACTGAGGACTGGTCTCTTTTTGCCCTCTTCCGAGGAGATTAAGAGTACAACCCAGGGCTAAGAATATAGTTCAATTGGTCATGTGCTTGCCTAGTGCGCTTGAGGCCCTTGGTTTGATTCCCTAGTACCATATAAGCCAGGCACAGTGGTGCATGCCTACAATCCTGGCACTTAAGAGGTGGAGGCAGGAGAAACAAAAATTCAAAGTCATTGTGTGGTGGCAGCGCACACCTTTAATCTCAGCACTCGGGAAGGCAGAGGCAGGTAAATCTCTCTGAGTTTGAGGCCAGCCTAGTCTACATAGTGAGTTCTCAGGACAGGCAGGATTACACAGTGAAACCCTGTCTCATAAAGCCAAGAAAAAAAAGTTAAGTCATCTTTTCTTTGAGGACAACATAGGGTGCTACAAGAGACTCTCAGGAACAAAATAAAAAAATGAGACCTGGTAGTCCCAGCTGTGCCCTTGGGCCAGGTACCTTCTCTCCACAGTCTTATTTCCTCCTTGGAGGATGGTCTGCTACAGCTTCAAGAAGAGCATGTTGGCAAAGCATGCTGGGCAGGCACCTTCCAGGTGAGCCAAGTGGCTTGTGATACTTCCTGACCACAGAATGAGTGGAGAGGTGAAGACCTCCTCCAGAGTATGTGAGAGGTGAACTCTGTCCCCAGGGAGATGTGAAGTTTCAAGCTTAAGATTTGTGAAAGACTTAAAAAAAAAAATTCCAGCTGGGCGGTGGTGGCGCACACCTTTAATCCCAGCACTCAGGAGGCAGAGGCAGGTGGATCTCTGTGAGTTCGAGACCAGCCTGGTCTACAAGAGCTAGTTCCAGGACAGGCTCTAAAAAAACTACAGCGAAACCCTATCTTGAAAAACAAAAACAAATCCATAGCCCTCCCCTGACTATGAGAAAGTCTAGTCTGGGAAAAGAGAACAAGGATGCAGCTACCTGACAACCAGGGAGAAAAAAGGGGTAGTGTTTCCCAAATCTCACCTTCAGTGTCAACAACAGCTGGATGGCATTGGTGAAGGGCGTGGGAGTGGGCAGGCCCAGCAGGCTGAGGGCTCGGAAGAAGAGGAGATAGGAGAAGGTCCAGGCAAGAGCCAGGGCATGACAGGAGCTAGGACAGAGGTGGGAAGTTATAGAGTTGGGTACAGGGACCTTGGCCCTGCTTCCTTCTCCTGAGTGTGGCTTTATACCCCAACTTTCCCCCATTCAGACAGAAAAGAAGAGGGGAGAGAGCAAGGACCAATGGATGGCAAGCAGGGACAGAAGAGGCACAGCCACAGGAAAAAAGAAAAGAATGAGGGAGTTGAGAGAGAAGCTTTGTGGTGAAGAAGAAAGCCAGCCCTCCTTAAGCACCAGAGCGCAGGACTGGGTTATAAATGACTGTCATCATGTGGAAACTGAGGACTGGGGCAAATCTGCAGGGACAGGAAGGTGCAGAACAAGGTGAGAGAGGAAGAAACATGGCCAAGACATAGAGAAACATGAAACAGAAGGGAGCAAGAGACTGAAAGAGAAGAAATGGAAGACCCAAAGAGGAAACAAGTTGCTGTTTCTCTGCATCCTCCTTTCTTTCTCATCACCTAGCTCTCACCAGGGCTGGGCCTGAATGAGGGCCCAGGTTCCCAAGATGGTGATCAGAGAATGCAAAGTGTGGGGGCCACAGGTGAACAAAGTGAGCCCCAGGCCCACAGCTGCTGCCCCCCATTTCTTCAGCCCAGGTCCTGAAAGGAAAAGGTAAAGTGTAAGCATAGAACTTTCGGGAGGGGTGATCCCCACCTCAGCTCCCTCACCCTAATTTTCCACTGGGCATGGAACCTGACTCACCAGCTTTCTTAAAGAGGAAGCCGATAGGGATGGAGATAAGCAGGACCATTAGATAGGTCCATTCTTCGGGTGTCATGGTCTGGGGGAGGAAGGGCTCACAGTGAAAACTAGTATTCCAGTCCCTTCCTCTTTTGACAGTTGAAGCCCCTACTTTTGAGAAGCCAGGCCTCCAGTTCAGTCCTCCTTCCAGGACCCAGGAATCAAGCCCTCACCCCAATCCTCTGCCAATGTACAAATCAAAAGCATTTCTACCCCTATTTAAGACCTAGACATCTAGACACCTTTTGGCTCGGAAAACAATCCTTTGCAAGACCCTTCTTTGATAGACGAGGAACCCCCACCCTCCTCTGAGTACACAGGAACCCTTAAGAATCCCCAGACTCCCCTATGTCTCAGGAGACCCAAAAATCCAGGACCCGGCGGAACCCAGCATTTAGCATCCACCTGTCTTCAGAGCTCTGGCCTCCTCTCCAATCCGGACCCCGGAGAGAAGGCAATGATCCTGTCTCATCTGCAGGCTCCCTCCGTAGCCCAGCCCCGAGTGGATCCGATTCCGCCCCAGCAGATCCACAGGCGGTTACGCCACCCAGCCGGGCCACGCTCTGGTCGCCGTCCCCGCACCCAACCACCTTACGATTTTCAGCGACGCCTCCATACAACCCCACCTCGGCCCACCTGAACCGACCGCGGACCAGAAAGCTGATGAGAAAAACCCTCTTACGCGACTGCCTCTGTTCGGGCCACGCCTCCCCAGCTCAGCACGCCCCCGCACTGCCGGTTCCCGAGGATGCCCGCTGGGCAGCGCGGTCCAGGCCCAGAGAGCCGATACAATGCTGCACGGTGGGAAAAGAACCCAGGACACCAATGCGCGACAGGATGCCTGCCCCGTTCTTTCTGGGAGGCCCCAGGGCAAAGAGCTGCCAGTACGTGGGGGGGCGGGGTTTCGGGTCGAGTCCGGATGAAAACGGGTAGGGACTTAAGAAGGAGGCGGGACCTGGAGCGCGGCGTTCGGAAAGAGGAGGACCCTCAGCTCCGGATTCCTTCGGGTACACTCGGTAATTCAAGCTCACGGCGTGGAGGTGGGGCCACAAACTTCGGCTTACTTCGGAGATAGGCGAGTTCTTAGCGTCACTGTTCGGAATTAGAAGCGTTCACAAACTCGGCCGGATGTAGGCGGGCCCACACGCTTCGGCGTGATTCGGAGATAATCGGTTCCAAAAAAGTCGCTGTTTAGCGTTAGGCGGGCTCACAAACGCAGACGATGGGGGCGGGGCCAAACACTTCGGCTTACTTCGGAAAGAGTCGGAATCAGGTGGGTGGTGTGTGTCAAAGAATAGCAGGATGTAGGCGGGGCCAAATGCCTGGACTAATTTTGGATAGTTGAATACGTTTTAGGTCATTGTCAAATGCCAGTGAGGCCAGAGGTTTTGACTGAACTTTGGGAATAATCAGGGGTAAGTGTAATAACAAGCGGAGCCAACAGCTTCTCGAAATATCGAGCCTTATTTGGGGGAGGAGGAAGGCGGAGCCATAGTAGACCGGAAAAGGCGAAACGCGAGATCATTTATAACGGGGCGGGGCCTACAAGACTCGGTAGGCCTGGGGGTAGGGCCAAGAGCGGTGACCCTCAAGGTCCCACATTTGGAGACCCCGCAGCCGTGAGAGCTTGCCTAAGGTTTTCCGCTCTGCTAACGTGACGGGATGACGGAGAACGCGCTACGTAGTGCCAGCTCCGCCTCTACTGAGAGTGTTGGCTAGGAGTTGACTTACGGGCTCTGACCGAAGACAGTGCGACAGAGTGAAGAGAAGTTAAGACGTGCACTGCGCCCAGAGTTCAATCGTGGGCGACAACTCCCGAAATTGGGTAGGGAGTGGGCGGGGTCACAGTTGGAGGATTGACGGGGATCTGGCTAGGTTCGAATGCCGAACCTCTTGCAACTTGGAAGGGGTGGCTGATTCGACAGATCCGAGCACTCCCGAATGTGTTCGGTAGTAGAGCCTAGATCACCGGAAGGCTGACATGCTTGTGTTTAGGGTGGGCAGGGCTCCGGAATGAGCCGAACCGAGGATGCCGGAACATCGAACCGCTTGCGCAAGGCAGGACTGGGTTCTTTAAAGTCCGACTAAGTGAATAGGCGGGAAGGGCGAACCTCGAAAATTCGACATGGGAGGGTCTGGGTTCCAAGTTTCTAAAAGAGGGTGTGGCATGAGCAAACCGCCACTCTATGTTGAGGTTGGAGACTTGATGGACACACCCGAAAGAAGACACCCACTTTGCGGAAAGGGCGGGAGGAGACGTGATGCGGTGGCACGCTTTGGCCGAGATGATGGTCACCAGGAACTGAGGGGGGGGGAGCAGAACAGTGGGACCTGGACAAGGGGCGTGGTCTCGAACTGTTCTTCCGGGTGGGGCTTGGCCTGGGGCGCAGGTGGCAACCCCGGTCCCGCCCCCTCGGGTTCAGGGGGCGAACCTTGCTTGTACTGGGGGCGTAGAAGGCTTCAGTCCGGTCTGCGGGGCTGTTTGGGTGACCGACACCCCCACTTTGCAGGAGGATGCTGGTGGTGGAGGTTGCTAATGGCCGCTCGCTGGTGTGGGGAGCTGAGGCTGTGCAGGCGCTGCGCGAGCGCCTGGGAGTCGGGGGCCGCACGGTGGGTGCCCTGCCCCGCGGGCCCCGCCAGAACTCGCGCCTGGGCCTCCCGCTTCTGCTGTTGCCGGAGGAAGCCCGGCTCCTAGCCGAGATAGGCGCCGTGACGCTCGTCAGCGCCCCGCGCCCGGATCCCCGCAACCATGGCTTGGTAAGAAGCGAAAAGGCCCTTGTGGTGGGAAAGCCTGGGATGGCCTGTTTTGTAAGGACACTGTTGGAAGGTTGTAAACAGGGTCATCTTCCTAAGGGACCTCAGGCTATGTCTTGGGATTCCAGTTAAGTTTATTTCTCAGGCCCTAGCATCGTTCAAACGCCAGCAAGAGCAGAGTTTCCAGGAGCAAAGCACTTTGGCAGCCGAGGCCCGTGAGACCCGGCGTCAGGAGCTTCTAGAGAAGATCGTAGAGGGCCAGGCTGCCAAGAAGCAGAAGCTGGAACAGGATTCAGGGGCGGATGAAGGCCAAGAAGCCAGTGGAAGCGAAGCTACCCAAGGGAGTGAAACCAGTGATGATGGCCAGGCTTCTGCGGAGCAGGAGGGAGCAGGTGAGAGTACTGTTTGGAGTTCAGATTTGGGGCAGGAGGGAAGGAAGCTTTGGGGAATTTTAATTGAGTTTTTTGGGGGATAAGGACACCTTGCTTTGTGGATTCAGTAATTCTTCTCTATACCTTCCCCCAGACTCATCTCCCCCAGACTCTTCATCTCCCCAACCAGGGCCTTCAAACGGGGTGACCCCCTTGCCAAGGTCAGCCCTGCTCATCCAGCTGGCCACTGCCAGGCCTCGGCCGGTAAAGGCTAAGCCTCTGGACTGGCGTGTGCAGTCCAAAGACTGGCCCCATGCTGGCCGCCCTGCCCACGAGCTGCGCTACAGCATCTACCGAGACCTGTGGGAGAGAGGCTTCTTCCTCAGCGCAGCTGGGAAGTTCGGTGGTGACTTCCTGGTCTATCCTGGTGAGTTCAGGTTGGGGCTCTGGTGGCTGTACCTTTCCTGCTGGTCTTTATTCTTCACTTTCTCTTTTGTCTACACCCTGGGGACTCAACACCCTGGAGACTCAGGGAAGGACAGCGGATAATGAGAGAGTTTTCCTGAGCTTCTGGAGAGTAGTTTAATAACTTGTTTGGTTTGAGTCAGGGTCACATTAGGTCGCCAAGACTAGCTTGGAATTTGCTATGCTGCACAAGCTAGCCTTGGAATGCAAAGTCTAACTTTCCCTGCTTCCCAAGTGCTGGGATTACAGGCTTGTGTCACAGCAGCTGGCTTGGTGTAGTAACTCTCGATAAATATTGTGATATAGAAGATTGGCTTAGAAATCACCTATGAGCACATGCATTGCAGAATTCTTTATAGAATTGAAAGATTAAAAGCAGGAAAGTCACTATTAGTAAGGGCAAAACATAAAAATTAAACGGAGAGAAGATGGTTCCTTCTTTTAATCCCAGCACTGGGGAGGCGGAGGCAGGTTCATCTCTGAGTTCCAGGAAACAATACCAGATGGTGATGGCTCATGTCTTTAATCCCCACTCTCAGGAGGCAGAGAGAAGTGGATCTTTGTGAGTTCGAGGTCAGCCTGTCTACAGGGTGAGTTCCAGGACTGTCTCTATAGCTACTGAGAAACCCTGTCTTGAAAAACAACAACAACAAAAAAGCAACCCAGTTGTCTGTTGGTTTTCAAAGAATTAATGTGTAGGATTGTAGTTGGGTATGGTGGCGCATGTCTCTAGTGATAACTGAAGGCATAGCTAGTTTGAGACTAGCTTTGGCTGCATGATAATCCATCTCAAGAAAGAAAAGAAAAACGAGTGTGATGACTATGCCTATAATCTTAGCACTTTAGAATTTGAGACAAGATATTGCCACAAGTTTGAGACCTGTATAGGCTATATAGTGAGTTCAGGCCAACCAGGACTGGTATCAAGACCCTATTTGAAAAAAGAAAAAGTATAAGATCATGTATGTGAAAAATATAATCAAAAGTGAAAAAAAATGGCAGGTAATTGTAATTGTATGTTGATATGGATATGCAGATGCCTGCATGGCATTTAAATTGCCTTGGTCATTGATATTCTAGCTAGGTCTCAGTATGCCTGTATCCCCAACTACTTGGGAAACTGAAGCATAATTTCTTGACCCGAGATTAAAAAAACCAACCTATGCAACATAGTGAGACTCCTGTTTGTAGATAAAACTACTGCGGCCTAAAATTAGTAGTTTAAATCAGTTAATTTCATAATGCTTTTTTTTTTTTTTGGTTTTTCGAGACAGGGTTTCTCTGAGGCTTTGGAGCCTGCGCTGGAACTATCTCTTGTAGACCAGGCTGGTCTCGAACTCACAGAGATCCACCTGCCTCTGCCTCCCGAGTGCTGGGATTAAAGGCGTGCGCCACCACCGCCCGGCTTGGTTTGGTTTTTTGAGGTGGGGTTTCTCTTTAGCTTTGGAGCCTGTCTTGGAGCTAGCTAGCTCTTGTAGGCCAGGCTGGCCCCGAACTCACAGAGCTTGAACTTGTAGATATCCTTCTGCTTCTGCCTCCCAAGTGCTGGGATTAAGGCATGCGCCACCACCGTCCAGCAGTTGCCTAATTCTATACCTTGTTTGTTTATTTTTGAGATAGGGACTTTGTAACTCTGGCTGGTCCAGAACTTGCTATGTAGACCTGGGTAGACTCGAACTCACAGAGCCTGCCTCTGTCTCCCGTCTCCCAAGTGTTCAGATTAAAGGCTTGTATCACCACGTCTGGCAATCTTACAATTTTTTAAGATAAGGTCTACTATGTAACCCTGGCTCGCCTCAGACTCACAGAGATCCACCTGTCTGTCTCCAGAGTGCTGGGATCAAAGGCATCTGCTACCACACCAGGAGTTTGTTTTCTTTCTTCCTTTTGGTTTTTAATGCAAAGTCTCACTATTGAATCCCAAGCTGGTGTCCAGTTTACCACGTGACATGGTTGGAAGAAATCTTCTTGCTGTTGGCCTCCTGAGAGCTAGGATGACAAATGTGTGCCACCACATCCAGCTCTATTCTATGCATTAAATTGAACCATAAACTAAACTATTTGTCCTTTTCTTTCCTCTTTTCTTCTTTTCTTTCCTTTAACAGGGTGATCTCTGACTGTCCTCAAACGTGGGAGTGCTGAGATGATTAAAATGCATAAGCATTCAGGCCTGGCACTGACCAATTAGTTCTAATATGTCAATATTTCTAAAACAGTGAGAATCAGTGTACTGAATGCTGAGAGAATCCTATGAAATAATATCCAAAGCCTCAATCACTGTAATGCTTCTAAATTTATTTTTAAATTTTGCCCGAGGCTCAAAATTGCTAAGCGACCAGGAAAACAGTTACAGGATTAGTTTCTCAAGCATTTTGATGTACCCTCTCAGCCGACTGGAGTCTTTTAACAGCCAGAGACTCTCACTTTTGGCTAGATTCTTGCCAGAAACCCATCTGTCAGACTGGGACATAGCAAGAGTCTCCTTAGAATGCTTCACAGTCTCATGGTTTAGATTCTCACCTCCTCCCCCTTCTTAAAGATTGTTGGTTTTGGTTTTTGGTGTTAGTATGTATGTGGGTGCACAGGGAGATTGGAAGATGGCATCGAATTCTCCTGGAGCTGGAATTACAGGCAGTTGGGAGGTCGATGTGAGTGCAAGGAACTGAACTCTGGTCCTCTGGAAGAGTGGTAGATTAGTTGCTGAGCCATCTCTCCAGCCCTCCATTTTTAATTTCCATTGCCTGTGAGTCACCCTCTTGTAAGTCTTATTGAGGTTCCTGTCCTGCTAACTTAGATTCACCTGTTTCTAGGGACAGACTGTCAGCTGTTCAGTAACCAAGCCCTCCGAGGGGCTCTGCTTCCATAGCATGTGGCTGCAGTGCTGCGCTGGCGGAGCCAAGAATTTGTAACAAGGTCTACAAAACTAACCCATGTTTTACCGTCTGGCACTTTGTGGGGAAATCCTATTGATAATTTAGTTGTGTTTCTTTTTTTCCTTTTTCTTTCTCTCTCTCTCTCTTTTTTCTTCTGATACAGGGTTTCACTGTAGCCTTGGATATACTGGAACTCTCTCTGTAGACCAAACTGACCTGGAATTCAAAGACCTCCACCTGTCTCTGCCTCCCGAGTGCTGGGATTGGCATAGGACTTTGATTTTTGCTTTATTCTACTATAAAATCTTTTCTTCTTTAGTCTATTAGAGTCCTGGCCTGGTCCTGTTAATGTTTTACAGTTGCACTAGAGATCAAGCCTTGCCTGTGCTCCATAAGTGGTCTGCTAAGAGCTACATCCCAGCATTTGTGACTTATCTTTCAATCTTGACTTGCTTTCTTTTGCTTCTTTTTCATCTTTTATTTTGGTAAAATGTCTGTATAGTGCCCAGGTTGGCCTTGAACTTCTAAGCTCAAGGAGTCTCCTGGCCTAAGCTTCCTATCTATGTGCTTGAGGTTACAAGCCTGTGTCACCATATCTTTTAATCATGATAGTTGCATATTGTTTAGTCTTACAGATGTACCTTGTACCACTGAAGTAACCATTCTGTGCTTTCTCTTCTGTTTCTTGGCAATTGTGAAGCCATCTTGGGCCATTAAAGCCAACCTGGGCCACATGAAACAGCTGTCTCAGAAAAAAATGGAAAAAGAGGGCTGGAGAGATGGCTCAGCGTTTAAGAGCACTGACTGCTCTTCCAGAGGACCCAGTTCAATTCCCAACACCCACATGGCAGCTCTCAACTGTAACTCCAAGATCTGACACCTTCACACAGACTTCAGGAATAGAGTAGCTGTGCCTGGTGTGGTGGTGCATACCTTTATTCTCAATATTCAGGAAACAGAAGTGAGCAGATTTATGTTGGTTTGTGGCTGGCTTGGTATATATAGTTCCAGAACAGCAGAGCTATATGTATAGAGAGACACCCAATGTCAAAAAAAAAAAAGTAGAATAACTGGGTCCAAGGTATGTGTTTCAAGATATTCAGTGTGTGCTGAAATTTCTGTATGGCCCCTAATTGCAGCTATTCAGAAAGCTATGCCAAGATTAGGGTGAGTGTGAGCTACAGGGCAAGTTCAAGACTAGTGTGAGCAATGTAGACCCTGTTTCCAAAGGAAAAAGAGGATACTGGAGAGATGGCTCAATGGTGTTCTTGCAGAGAACCCAGATCTTGTCTCCAGCACTCACATAGTGGCTCAAAACCACCTCTAACCCCAGTACTGTGGAACCTAATGCCCTCTTCTGGCCTAGGCAGGTACCAGGCACACACATGGTACACATACACGCCTGAAGGCAAGCAAACACTCATATACTTTAAATAAATGAATAAAAAGAGAATGGTAGACTACTTACTTAATCTACACAAGGCCCTGACTTCTGTACACAGTACTACAAAGGAACCTAAAATGCAGTAAGCAGAAGGATCCATTGTCTGTGCTCCAGCCCCTCCAGATGGGAACTGCTATGCTTCTGTCTCTTTCTCCCAGGTGACCCGCTGCGTTTCCACGCTCACTACATTGCTCAGTGCTGGGCTGCTGAAGACCCCATCCCACTTCAGGACCTGGTCTCTGCTGGCCGCCTGGGAACCAGTGTCAGAAAGACCCTGCTTCTCTGCTCCCCTCAGCCTGATGGGAAGGTGGTCTACACCTCCCTACAGTGGGCTAGCCTGCAGTAAGCTGCAGATTGAGGGGTGTGGCTGTGTGTCTAAGAACCCTCCTAGATGGTCAACTCCTCCTTCTCACACACCCCCACTCCCCCACCCCACCCCCATCTTCGCATGGAGGCTTGTGTTCTCCCGCCTTGCCTGATCCCAGAGTTTTGAACACTAAATACTTTAATAGTTTTTTTCCTGTTTTAAGGCGCTTACTAGCTGTGTTGTTTTATATTTCTGTCTCCCAAACTGTGAGCTTGTTCAGAGTTGAGACTGCTCTTATTTTGCTTTTCTGTTTTCTAAAGGGCAGTTCTCAATAAATTTGTTGAATAAATGTTCATATTTTGAGTCCTTACAACAATCTTTGGATTGTGGAGCTTTTAATCCTGTATTCCGATGAGAAAAGGAAAGGGGAAATGACTTGCCCAGGGTCACAAAACTAATAACTACCAGGCCTGGGACATTATACTTGGTCTTTCTGATTCTGCGTTTTTGCATCCCACGAAGTTGTGCCTTGAAGTTTTTTTTATTATGCTTATATATTATCTGCATACATGTGTATGTATGTGGGTACAAAGTGCCATGGAACATATGCAGAGATCAGAGGACAATTTATGAGAGCCTGTTCTCTTTTTTTCACCCTTTGGGTCTCAGGGATCAAACTCAGATTATCAGGCTTGCCATCAAGCACCTGCAACTGGAGCCATTTCACTGGACCCCTTGAGATTTCTACAAACCATTTCAGATGCATATAAAGGTTAAAATAAAAATGCTGCATAAGCTGCTTGTGGTGGTGTATACCAGTCTAGTAAGACATGCTGAAGAGGCAAAGGCAGAAGGATTAGGAGTTTGAGGTTCACTTGGGCTATAGAGATGGCTCAGTAGTTTGACCTTTTCCAAAGGACCTAAGTTCAGTTTTAAACACCCACATAGGACAGCTCACAAGTGCCTGTAACATCATTTTCAGGGAATTTGCTATTCTGTCGTTCAAAGGCAACTCGTGCTTATACCCACACATATATACACAATTAAAAGGCTGGGTGTAGTGCTATATACATTTAATACCAGTACTCGGGAGAAGCAGGAGGATCTTTGAGTAGCCTAGGCTACATAGCAAGTTCCAGGCCAGGAAGGCCTGTTTCAGATACATAAGGGCTGGAGAGATGATTAGGAATACTTGCAGAGAACTTGGGTATGGTTCACAGCATACACAGGGCTCACAATTATCCGTAACTCCAGTTTCTGGGCATCTAACCCCTTCTGGCCTTTGAAGGTAGTAGGTGTACACATGGGACAGGTGCATATGTGCAGACAAGACACCTGTACACGTTAAATCATTTTTAAGTGTTAATAATTGGGACTGGAAAGATGACTCCGCAGTTAAGAGCCCTGCTGCTCTTCCAGAGGACCCAAGTTCAGTTCTCAGCACCCAGATGGCAGCTTACAGCTGTAACTCCAGCTCCAGGCAAACATACAGGCAAAATACCAATGCATGTAAAATAAGAATAAAAATCAAATATATGACACATAGTAAACTAGTCTACCTGTAGCTACCTGTCCCCTCCCCTCTCTTCCCAGACTAAATGAGCAAGATGAGTATATAAATGCAAATTGAAGTAAAAGTAGAGAATACCCAGTCTAGGCCTAGTGTGATGGTCCTGTCCTCGTAGCTACTCAGGGACAGAGGCAGGGACATCATCCCTACGAGTCTGAGGCTAGCCTGTCTACATAGTTTCAGGATAGCCAGGGCTAGCTACATAGACCCTATTACCCTCAAAAATAAAGATGTGTGTGGTGGTGCACGCGTTTAATACCAGCACTTGGGAGGCAGAGGCAGGTGGATCCCTCTTGAGTTCCAGGCCTGTCTACATTGTCAGCTCCAGGATTAAGTAGAAAGACCTGTGGGTGGGGGTACCAACTAAACGAATAAAGAAGTATGTGCAGGAAAATGGGTTGTAAACTCAGCACCTGGGAAATAGAGGCAGGAAGGAGGATCTTGAATTCACAGTCATTTGATGGGAAACCCTGTCTCAAAAACAATAAATAGAGTCGTATGCCAAGATGATGGGGGTATTTTCTTGTCTAAGAGTTCCTCGTTCCACATATATCTAGGTTTGTGTCAAGCTCACAAAAACAAATCGGCACAGCATGTATATATCAACATATAGCCCACACCTAAAATCCTAGCATTTGTAAAGCTGGGCATTGTCATGAGACTGGAGACATTGGTGGGGAACCAATGCTGCCCTGAATTTCATTTCCCAAGAGTCTTTACTGAAACAAAAAGTGATAACTGCAGTGCCTTACTCTATGTTTTTGCCCTAGAAGTGGCAGCCTCGCCGGGCGGTGGTGGCGCACGCCATTAATCCCAGGTGGATCTGTGAGTTCGAGACCAGCCCGCTCTACGAGAGCGAGTTCCTAGGACAGGCTCCAAAGCTACAGAGAAACCCTGTCTCGAAAAACCAAAAAAAAAAAAAAAAGTAGAAATAAAAGTGGCAGCTTCGTTAATGACTGGATTAAACAAGAATGTCAACCACCTAACCGGTTACCTCACTGGTAAGTCCGCCCAGCTCAACGCCGCTCTGGCCCAACCTCTCAACTCTATTGTTTTCCCGCTTCTGATAGGCGAAGCAGCGAGCGGTGCGTGGTGACGTCACGACAAGGCGACGTTACTATAAGATCGCGATTCTGCGGCAGTGTGTCTCTTTGTCGCAGTCGTGAGTTCCTAGGTGAGCTGAGGGAATGCTGTCTTGTTGACTTTTTAGGATACTAAGCCATTCATAAGCTTACGTATACACTAAGGAAGAGGGGCGGGAAGAAGGTGGTCAGATATTATTACGATATGGTGGTGGGACGATCTCAGTTCCAAATTTTCTAAGGCGGATCTCGCTAGGCCCGAGTTGGTGCGGGACTGTGGTGTGCTAGCGGGGTATTGCTGCGCATGCGTCACATTTTTATTTCAAACACGACCCTTTGCGCAGGCGCGGCAGACCTAGAGACGCCAACATGCCGGTTGCCAGAAGTTGGGTTTGTCGTAAGACCTATGTGACCCCACGGAGACCCTTCGAGAAGTCGCGTCTCGACCAGGAACTGAAACTCATCGGTGAGTGACCAAAGTGGAATTTCGGATTGGGGATGAGGGAAGAGTTAGGTAATCATGAGGTGGGTCTCCCACGTGCCCGTCCTGGGCGCCATCGCCGCAGAGGATTGTGGTTTAGATTCATCTTGTGTTCTAAAGTCGCCAGTGGAAGTGTATTTGTAACCCATGGCTCTGGCCCTGTGGTTCCCTCCCAACCACGTGTAGGAGAATATGGGCTCCGGAACAAACGTGAAGTGTGGAGAGTCAAATTTACCCTGGCCAAGATCCGCAAGGCCGCCCGAGAGCTGCTGACGCTGGACGAAAAGGACCCACGGCGTCTTTTTGAAGGTGTGTATGGGGCCCATTTTTAAAAGAATGGGTGGTCGCGTGAGGGGTTGTTGAGTTTTTTAGGCTGTATTGTGGTCTTGGAAGGTATGAAGCTGAACAAAATTGGGCTAGTGGGGAATATTTGGTGTAAATTGCCCGGGAACTCAGATGCAGCCAAGTCTGGCCTGTAAACTTCCAGGAATCTTGGAAGTGTTGGGTTAGCCACCTCACTTGGCTTGGAATTTTCAACACAGTTAAAAACAGATTCATGTTTTGGAGTTCGTTACAGGAGAATGGGGGTAGCTGCAGGTATATGAGGTTTTTTTGTTTTATTAAGCAGAAGTAAAAATTGTCAAGGTACCCTCCCAGGGATCGCTTATCGTGAAACAATCTGGCTAGTGTTAGGGAAAAAAGCCCTGGAGTTTTGGTGTTGGCACTGCCTTGAATCAGAGCTAGACTAACCCACGTGGTGACTACCAGGAAGGGTCTGTCTCTTGATTGACAGATTTCAGATTAGAAGTTGAACACTTTAATACCAGCTTCCACAAGGATGTTAGATGAGTTAATTTTTGAGGGCTCTGGGTTAGTCATCATACCAAAGAACAGCTTAATGGTGGGATGTGCTCAGTGTGTCCATAGTTCCTGTCTTCATACTGAATCTTTTATATTTAGGTAGTGTAACTGTAGTGTTTTCCGTTTGGGGATTTTATTTGTATTTGTATCTAACAGCTAGCTATATAAAATGTTGGAATTTGAGCCTGTATTTTTGGATGCTGGGTGCGTTTTTCTTTTGGTTCTTTATACTTAAGGGTTTATTGCTAGGTGACTGGACCTTCGCAGTGTTTTAAGCTCAGAGAATAGTAGTCTGAAGAATAGATGGGGATTGTTTTTTCTATATATCATGTGGGTCTTGTGCTATGTATATGTAGTCTGGATTATCTTTTGATCTCAGCTTGCCCTAGCTTCCCAGGTACTGTGATTCTTGTGAAATTAGAGGTGAAGGTTGAGTGAAAAGCGAGGTTATCAATTAGGGACATTACTGTCGTTCTTTTCTCCTGTGCTCTTAGCAAAAATAGGGGGGAAGCTGTAGTAACTTGGCTCTTCTGGGGGCTCTGAGGTGAGGAAGTCAGGTCTTATTTGGTTACCCCCCCCCCCCAGGTAATGCTTTGCTGAGGCGGCTTGTTCGCATTGGGGTGCTGGATGAGGGCAAGATGAAGCTGGATTACATCCTGGGCCTGAAGATTGAGGATTTCTTGGAGAGGCGGCTGCAGACCCAGGTCTTCAAGCTGGGTTTGGCTAAATCTATTCACCATGCCCGTGTGCTCATCCGCCAGCGTCATATCAGGTAAGCTGCAGCTGGGCCTGTAAGCCTTGCATTGCTTTCCTTATCTGCAATGTTGGTTTCCTTTGCTAAGCTGCTGTCCGTATCTCCTGTGTAGCCTTTGGAGCTGAGAAATCTGAGCTTACCCTGAGGGTTCAGAATGAAAGCTTATGGGGGAATTGGGAACAGCCCCGTAGCCCAGCGCAAGCGTCACTGCGGCTCAAGCCGTACACCTTGCGAAGGTCTCTGTCAGGCCCAGGCATGCAAGCAGCTGGACAGGTAATAGCTCTTGGTGCTCTATTGGAGAGGATGGAGTTGATGTCGGGGTGGCGGCGAAACAAACGGTCATTGGAGGTTACTGTGTGGGTTCCAGCACAGACCCTCATTGTTATATTCGTGTTTGTTAGTTTGCCAGTTGGTAATCAACCTGTCTGAAGTGACAAGTTAGGGTGAGGGGAAGCTGCGTACACCCTTCTGTCAATGAGTACCAATCGTGAGAGCTGTGTAGGGCATAGACTCAGTTTCTCCATCATCGACTTCATCTATGGGCAGAGATGTACTCTGTCTGAGGTGGTGTGAGGCTTAGTACATAAAGCATTTGTATAGGCTCTGGTTCCAAGGCTGCCCATAGACATCTGAGGTCAGGAGTGCCCATCAGCCTGCTGTCAAGGACAGGACCAAAAATTGTTTACCTCTCATCTTTTCCCCTTAACCTGTTCTTCCCGTTCAGGGTCCGCAAGCAGGTGGTGAACATCCCGTCCTTCATTGTTCGTCTGGACTCCCAGAAGCACATTGATTTCTCCCTTCGGTCTCCTTATGGTGGTGGCCGACCAGGCCGAGTGAAGAGGAAGAATGCCAAGAAGGGCCAGGGTGGTGCTGGAGCTGGTGATGATGAGGAAGAGGATTAAGTTAATGTCTCCCTGGACTGGAGAATTGTCTAGTTTTCCAGTTGGCTAATAAAACAGAATTAACACTTGGTTTATTGGTGTGCCTCTGTTGTGAACACAGCCTCTGCAGTGGGAAGAAGCCCTGTTAGATGTAGGCCAGGCCACTATGCAACCTGTTTGACAGCGTTTGACCAGATGCTTTGTGATAACCTTGGCTGTGTGTGATTGGTCCTTGTTCAGTGGGCCTCAGTGGAAAGAAAAGCATGGCAACCCAGCTATCTGCAGCCATATCAATCCAGTGAGGCTGACTAGTGTAAAACTTGCTAGGTGGCTTGTTTTGTGAATTGTTTCTCAAGATGTGGTTTTGGTTAGCAGGAAATAAGCCAGTGAGCCCTTTTTGCCTGGGGCAGCTTGAGAAATTTTCAGCTGAAGTTTTGTGTTTTCATCGTCAGGAGGGAGGCTGGCTTCCTCATTTTCTATTTTGCCTTCTGGGAAGCTTGAGTCAGATTAGAGGGTGCGGTTTCATCTCTGAGGAAGTGGAAACTAATGTGTTTCAGTCCTTGAAAGCGTATTTCAGGTCAGTTAAATGGCTGGCTTCAATGCAGAAGACCTTAGAGCATTGTAAAGGCTGCAACCAACAGACCCCTCCCTGTCCAGAGGTCACAGTTGATGAAATGCTATCACCTAGGATAAAGCTCTGCAGGAATTAATTTTGGGTAGATTGTCCGGAAGCAAGCTCCGCTCTGGCTGACAATGTCATTAAGTGGCCTCCAGCCACACACAGTATCAGGATCTCAGGATTCTGCCTTGGGTTTAGGTCTTAACTTTAGCTAAACTGGTCAGCATCTTATTGTTAGGTAGCAGCCAGTGATCTTGAAATAGAGTACTGGGGGATGGGGGTAAGCTTGAGGACTTAGGGTTTTTCTGTAGGAGATTGGTCTTTTGTTTCCTTGACTCTACTTTAGTACTGTAGTGGAATATCTGCCAGGGAGCAAGACTGATACATGTCTAAAATGACTGGTAGGTTGTAGTTAGAGGAGTTTAGTGATAGACAGTAAAAGCTTTGGTGCTTTCAACAGAAAACACTCCAGGTACCACGCCTGTTGCTGTAGATTGCAGTGCTAGGATGTTCGGTGGGAGCTGCCATGGTGTACGAGCTTTCATACAAAGGTTAGTGTGAGAGAGAAGGCCGGACTATGCTATTGAGACTGCTCTCAATCTCTGATTCCTTGGTGCTGGACAGGGTATAGAACTGTTGGAACTGGACATCACAAGAGAATAGGAAGGTTCCCCAAGCCATTGTGCAGACCAGAAGCATGCAGTCCATTCACATTGCCCAGTCCCCATTCTCAGCACTTGGCTCCTTTGACTGCACCCTACAGGGCTGCTCTAGAATGGGGTGGATGGGTTAGGTGTAAACTGGTGGGGGACAGTACTTGTGGGTAGTTCTCAACAGGCTTCTGTCCTTAGGTTTAGACTTCACAATAGGAATTTGGAAGTATGCCTCCATCCCACCCTAGAGCCTCCCCAGAGAACTGGAAAGATTATCTCCCATGTCCACTTAGAGTTGAAGAGACAACAGTTCATTGTTAGGCCAAATTCGCCTCAGTATGGAATTAAAACTACATGAGTGAAGCCCTGCAAATAAATCTAACCAAGGAAGTGAAAGACTTACAGTGAACTTTGTTAAAACTGAAAGAAGGTGATTCAGTCAGGAAAACATGACTGCAAGCATATGGACCTGAGTTTGGGTCCCCCTGTACTCATTAAAAGCTGGGAGTTTGCAGGATTTGTGTAAAGTTATCAAATCCCAGTGCTGGGGACTGTAGTCTACCCAGATTTATGGCTCTGGCTTCCCTTCTGCTCCCTCCAAAAGTGGAGAACCTGTGACTCCACATGCACAGCACTGAAATTGAAGACAACAGAAGATTGTTTTATCTGTTCATGAGTCAGCCCTGTGAAAGTGGCTATACGAAGCAAAGCAATGCAGAGATTGAGCACAATCCCCGTGAAAATTCTAGTGGCATTCGTCACAGAACGAGAAAATCCTAAAGTGCATATGGTGATGAATGCTTCGCCCAGTCTTCTGAAGGCTGGTGACGGAGGACAGTCAGGTATATGAAATTCCAGGTCAGTCAGCTACATAAAACGCAAAAGACAGAGTCATAACCTAAGATATATATGAAAAAACGAAGTACCTTCAAGATGGAAACATTCTAAACAGTAATGGTAGGCCGGGCGGTGGTGGCGCACGCCTTTAATCCCAGCACTCGGGAGGCAGAGGCAGGTGGATCTTTGTGAGTTCGAGACCAGCCTGGTCTACAAGAGCTAGTTCCAGGACAGGCTCCAAAGCCACAGAGAAACCCTGTCTCGAAAAACCAAAAAAAAAAAAAAAACAAAAAACAAAAACAGTAATGGTGGTGGTATCACCCAACTTCAGATTATAAATCTAGAACCACAGCAACACAACCAGCATCGTCATTGGCACTAAACAGGCACCCAGAACAGCAGACAGCCAGAAAAGGATCCAGAGCTGGGCAAGGTGGCCCAAGCCTGTGAGTCAAGTATTTAGGGGATGGAGTAGGATGATCAGAAGTTCAAGTTCAGTAGCAAATAGCAAGTTTGAGGTCTGCTGCGTTATATCATGTCTGATGTACATTAAACAAGGAAAAGAAGGGATAAGAGAACCAGGAAATAAACCTTCCAGGGTAAGTCATTGAGTTCTGAATACCGAGCAAGTGCTATATCTCAGGCCTTTAACCTTTATTTTGAGACTGGATCTCGCTAATTTGCCCAGAATGGGCTTGAACTCACTGCAGCTAAAGTGGATTTTATATTTTATATCCTCCTGTGTCAGCCTCTGAAGTAACTGTGATGTCAGGACTGTGCCATCATGCCCAGCAAGTTTTAAATTTTAAGCTACTCACTGTCTTTAAAACAAACAAACAAAAACCAAAAACAGTTAAACCAAAAAAGGAAGAAAGAAAAAAAATCATCATTGTGGTTGTGATGCCCTTAAAATTATTTTTTGCTAAACCGTATTTTTGTTTCTTTTTTGTTTTCACATCCCAATCTTCTTTCTCCTCCCAGTTTGTCACCCACAACTCCAAACCCCACCCATCTAGTCCTTTGTTTCTATTTAGAAAATGGGGGACCTCCCTTGCATATCAGCCAGTCGTGGTCTATCAGTGAGACTAGGCACCTCCTCTTCTATGAAGACTGGATGAGGCAATCCAGTAGGAGGAATGTGATCCAAAAGCAGGCAAGAGAGTCAGAGTCAGCCCCTGCTCCCACTGTTAGTAGTCCCACAAGATTAAGTTACACAACTGTAATATATATGCAGAGGAGCTAGATTGGTCCTGTGCAGGCTCCCTGGTCACTGGTTCATTAATTTTTTTTTTTAAGGGATCACATGTAGGCTGATGTGAAAGAACTTTCTTCCTAGGTTTTCTTAATCAGATTTCTTCTGTCAGGTTTGTTAATTATTTTCTGGCTTGATAAACTACGTTGGTTTATATTTCCTCTTTCTCTAGTTTCATAATGTCTTTATTTCAAATGCACAGACATTTGGAAAAAAGTCACCAACTTCCAGAAAGAATTTCCAAAGGGGAACTTTTCTAGTAACAGTGTGTTCAATGTGTGGGGAATCACTCAGATTTTGTATTTAGTTTTGTTAACATTTAGTTTTTTAAATGACATTTTTTTTCATTTGTTCTACATACTGCCCACAGTCTCCACTCCAAGATTTTGTAAGCAATAAAATAACTTTTATTGACATCAAGGGATCTGACCATTTCATGTACAACTCCTAATATGTTGGTATGAAATTATTCATAGTGTTCTGCTGTTAATACATTTTAGCAAATGTAGGGAGGCTGGAATGATGGCTCTGTGGTTAGGAGCATGCACTGCTCTTGTGTGGACCTGATTTCACTCCCAGCACCCACAGCATGTAGCTCACAAACACCTATAACTCTGGCTCTATGAGCACCATATATACACGGAATAAAAGCACACAGATGCATATGTGTACACATAAATAAAACAAATAAACCTTTAATAGAATAAAATTAATGTATGGTTGTACATGCCAGGAACGGAAACAGAAGGATAGCATGTTTGAGGCAACCCTGTTGGGATTACTGGCCTACCACACTATACCTAGCTTTCATCTGTGATTATTAGTTTATTTTCAAAATTATTTTACTTACTTCTTGGGTGTGGGGAGTATTTAGCTGGGTCTTCACCTCAGCTCCTGGCATAAGCTCCCTCCCCTGGGAGTTGCCTCAGTCCAAACTTCACCACCAAGAAATCTCACCTAACGGTAACCCCTCCCCAGGGAAGGGCAAGACCACTCCCACAGGCTATTTAATCTGCCCCCCACCCCGAGAATGAACACGTGGTCTCCTGGTTTCTGTGGTCTCCCCTTCTCTCTCTTTCCCTCTCTATGTTTTCCCTGGGAGTATTGAATCCATTAAACCTAGGCGTCTTAATTTGGTCTGATTGGGATTATTTGTGTCAGGGGAGAGGTTTGTTGGCCAGGAAAAATACTTAACAGGGAGGACACTAAAGACTTAGGTGGAGATAGAGAACAATTCGTGGGAGTCAGTTTTCTTCCTCCCCTATTCCCGCTGTTTGAATTTAGGATATCAGGCCTGGGAAAGTACCTTTACTGGTTAAGCCATCTCACTGGCCCTATTTTATTATGGTTTATTCTTTTTTTTTGGTTTTTTGAGACAGGGTTTCTCTGTGGCTTTGGAGCCTGCGCTGGAACTAGCTCTTGTAGACCAGGCTGGTCTCGAACTCACAAAGATCCGCCTGGTCTCAAACTCACAAAGATCCGCCTGCCTCTGCCTCCCGAGTGCTGGGATTAAAGGCGTGCGCCACCACCGCCCGACTGTTTTATTCTTTGAGACAAGGTTTCTGTATATTGCCCTGGCTACATAGAACTCACAATAGACCAGTTGGCCTTGTACTCAAAGAGTTCTGCCTGTTTCTACCTCCTCAGTGTTAAGACTGAAGGCATGCAACACCATGCCTAGCTTGTTTATTTATTTTAAAACAGGGTCACCTGTGTTCCAGGCTGCCCTCTAACTCCTACACAATGTAGGAGAAGATGGCCTTGACCTTCTTAATCTCCTGTTCATTCCTCCAAAGTTCTAGGATTTCAAGTGTGTACCTCCACCCTGGCCTTTGGTGGTTAATGTTGTTTGAAACACATCTCTCTGTAGCCCAGGCTGGCATGAAATTCATTAGGTATCCCAAGATGACGACAAAACAAAGACAATTCTCCTGCCTCAGCCTCCCAGGGGTTGGGTTTATGGATCTGTGCAACCATACCTGTACATTTTCTCATAGCATAGCTTTGATGAGAAATGTCATTAAAATTAGTACTCAGGAGCCCGCCCTTTTGATGGCAGCTGGTCCTTGGTGAATCCTCTGTTTAAGATCCCTCCAACTGGAGTGGTAAGAGCACTCCCCAACCCCCGAAATGCTCTGCTCAATTAGGGGGCTCACTCCCCTCCACCGGCTTTTCTGTGTTCCACACCCCAGCTTGTCCCTAAGCATCACTCCCCTTTGGCGGGGCCCTGGGTTCGGGGCTGTGGCCTTGGACGGGAGTGGGTCGAGTATAAACCTTCAGGGCTCTAGCAGAGAAGCCCGCCCTTTTGATGGCGGCTGGTCCTTGGTGAGTCCCCCTGTTTCAGATCGTTCCGACCAGAGCAGTAAGTGTTCCCCAGCCCAGCCTGGCCTACTGAAATACTAGGAGTATCCCCCAACCCGCTAAATGTTCTGCCCAAATAGGAGGCTCCCTCCCCACTCCCC
>JAQHUG010000528.1:632210-760520 GCA_028555095.1 Dicrostonyx torquatus | reverse complement strand
GGCGTGACTCTAAACACCAGAAGGTGATAACGAATGTTAGCTTCAGCTCCCATGGTCCTATTTTACTGTAGCCTACTTGGTAGAAGTCAGAGTAGAATCCAGCATTGATTCTACTTCCATGCAAAGTCTAAGCAAGGCAGTTGGATTAATTATTAACATGGGACAAGAGATTTCTACTCTACTAAGTGTGGAGGTGTCCTGATACACTTTCTTTTACTTCTACAATAAAACTCCTGAGTTAGGTACTTCATAAAGAATATAGGCTTCTCTGTCTCAGTGTTCTAGAAATTCAAGAACATGGAATGAACATCTTCTGTCCTCTCTGATGGCCCAGTGGCCGAAGGGGAGTTCAGGTCATGAGTCAGAAGCCAGAGGTGTTCAGGAGCTGGGTTTGCTGCTGAAGTAGCCGTTCAGATCAAGAAAAATAACTGGGGTTGTCTGAGGTCTGGGTCAGTCTCTTCTGAAGGCAGCACCCCTAATGATCTAACGATACTCTTTTATTCACCCCATCCCTAAAGATTTGAGTACCTTACCACTACACCCTGATGATCAAGATTCAAGTATGTGAACCTTTGAAGGACAAACATAAATTTTAAGGAAGTGTCGCTAATGGTGATGAAAATTTAATTGATGTATAAAAACAATTTTAAACTCAATATCCTGAAATATGTAAATATTTCCAGCTTCATACGAGGGAATAGATAATAGAAATGTTTTACATTGAAAAAAATTATACTGCTTTTAAAATTGTGATATGATCAATACACATACGTGTTAATGATGTATAAACCTCTTTGAAATTTATAATTCAGTTGTTTTTAGTATAATCTCTTCACAAAGCTTTAAAAATAACACTTTAATAAATTTTGTTATTTTTTCTCATTGCTCTGACAAAATGCATGTTTAAAGCCACTTAAGAAAGAAAGGGTTTGTTTTGGCCTACAGTTTGAAGATAACCATGAGCTGGCTGGCTAAGTTGAATCCCTAGTTGAGAAGGAGAGAGATTAAATATTGGTTCTTAGTTTGCTGTCTTCTTTTTATCCCTAGGACTGCAGCCCATGGGATAGTGTCACCCACAGTCAGGGTGGGTTTTCCCACAGCAGTTACCCCAATCTAGATATTTCCTTAAAACTCATGGGTTTATCTATTAAGTTATTCTAGATTCTGTTAATAATGATTATAAATTATCATATCAATATTGATCACCCGTATCATAAACACCATCTGGTTCTAGCATGCTTTCTTGCACCAAGAAGAAATCCTTAGGTCTTTAGCAGTCACTCATTATTGACCCTTTCCAGCGTTTCCTGCCAGTCACTCATCACACTTTGTGTCTTTGGGATGGACTATTCTGAAAACTGTGTTCATGTAATCATAAAATATGTGGGCCTTTTTGTTTGGCTTTTATCATTTTCCTTCCTTCCTTTTCTTCGTTCTCTCTCTCTCTCTCTCTCTCTCTCTCTGTCTCTGTCTCTCTGTCTCTGTCTCTGTCTCTCTCTCTGTGTGTGTGTGTGTGTGTGTTTAGGTCAGAGGACACTTTCAGGAATTAGTTTACTCCTTCTGCCATGTGGGTCTGGATCAAACTCAGGTCAGCAGCTGTATTATTTTCTTTTGCTGTGATAAAGAACACCAAGGCTTAAAGCAACTTAGAGAAGAAAGGGATTTGTTTTAGTGTATGGTTCCAGAGGGGATACAGTCCATCATGGCAGGGAAGGCCTCTTCCATCATGCTGGATGATCCAGGAAGCTTGCAGAAAGGTGAAGGAGGTTGTCCATATTTGCCGCCTGTCTTGGTTATTTTCTTGTGGCTGTGATTAAAATATTCTGACAAAAGTGACTTGGAAAAGAAATGAATTCTTCTGGCTCTCAGTTTGAGGGCGTAGTCCATTATGGCAGTGAAATCAAGGGAGCAGGATCCTGAGATATCAGGTCACATGATATCTGCAGCCAGGAAGAAGAGAGAGATGAATGCTGGCACAAAGCTAACTTTCTCTTTCTTGTGCAGTTCAGGACCCCAACCCAAGGAGTGGTATCTTCTACTTCTAGGGTGGAACCTAATCATGACAATCCCTCACTGGCATGGACAGAGGCTAACCTAATCAGGAAAATCCCTCACAACCGTTCCACAGGCTTGCCTACTAGCTGATTCTACATTAAATTCTTCAGTCAATTTTGCCTTTTTTATATCTACCCAGCACTGAGGATCAACCTTAGGGCTTTTCTAGGTTAATGCTCTACCAGCATATTGGGTCCCCAGATTTTTAACATGTTTTTATTTTGAACTTCCGGTGCTGCTGTTGAACTCATGTGTCTATCAGGTGAACATAGGTTGGCTCAGGGCACCAATATCTGATGCAGTGCACACACATCGGTCCACTCTCGGCAACTGCATTACCACACCCCTTCACCCTGCCTGGGGACTTTGTTCTCATGGCTTTCAGGACACCCCACGTTCTGACTTCTCTTTCTTCCCCAGATGCTGGGGCTTCTGCCCCAATGACTTCCTCCTCTTTCCTTGTTAGATGTACCAGAGTTTGTACTTGGTCCTCTTCATCCGTCATGCTTAGTTCATTGATGATCTCATTCAAAGTATTCCATAAAACACCTAACTGGTATCTTCCACCCAGACTCTCAACATCAGGCTTCTCTATGTAACACTATACTTGTATTTACATTTAGCACCACTTATATGTCTCTCACACAGTTCAAACTCACTAAGTAAATGCCTGCAACCCCCCAGTAAATTCATTCTCCTCATAGCCTTCCTGTCTCAAGCAATGACAACTCCAATTCTTACAGTCTCTCAAGCTTAATATGTTAGCATCATTTATTTCTCTTTATTTTCCACTCCACACATAATGGACTGTAGAAACCCACTTATCTTTCCAAATATATCCAGAAGTGCTGCATGTCTCGTTGCCTCCATTGCTATCTTCCCCTTGTGAACCAACATCAGTTCTCATGATAATATCATTTGGATGTCTGTATTAGTTACAGTTCTATCGCATGTGTCATCAGGTAGGTGGACTATAATGAACCCTACAGATCTATAGGACTCAGATACTACTGCATTCTTAGCTTCGGGGTTAATGGAGACTAGACAAGTACATGCTTAACGACACTTTCCATGAACTTAAATAGGTGTTAGGTCAGATAGGCAGCATGATAAACATGGCCCATGAAACATAATACAAGCTAGCTTTGGCTCTTCATGTGTAACATCCCATATCACCACATTCACACAGTTCTGCTCAGTCATGGACTTCGAGTCTATGGCTTCTGAACATAGATGTGGCTTCTCCAATAAACTGGAGTTCAATTTTATCAATTATTTATCTAAGAAGCTTTGTGATAGTAACAGAAGGCTGAGTAATACATGGATTAGAGCAATATGCCAAATCATCTGTTTTCCCTTAGTTTTTCCTGCTCCTGAGATTCTTAAACACAACAGCGTGAACGATCTTCCTACACCATCATCAATTTCTTGTCCGAAGCCTGAAGTGACTACCCCTTCACGTAGGGTCCAAGGCTCCACTCTTAGCTCCTACACAGCCTAGTTTCTGCCTTTGTCTGACCTTGTTTCCTGCCTTTGATGCCGCCCTTTTCCTTTCTCACTGGCATCCTTAACTGTGCTTGAACTGGAAGGCCTGGTTCTGGTCCTGCCTCAGTGCCCATGCACTGCTTGTTTTCTTCGCTTGGGCAGCCTTTCCTGAGCTACTGTACCTCCAGATCTTGGCTCAGTTAACATTTTCCAGGGAGTCTTTCTTCTCTGCAGCCCCCTAGAGACCACACCTAAGCCGCTGCTCTTATCTACTTTTATTTTGTTTTGGTGTTTATTACCTTTGAACATATTCTGCAGTGTACTGTTTTACTGTGTTGATTTTTGTCAGTTTTCTTTCCCAGCCAGAATAATGAGTTTTAAAGGGAAGGAATGGTTGCCTGTTGTGTTCTCTGATGTATCCAAAGCGCCTGAAAGAATCTGAAACAGTGCTCAGCATTTCACAAGCGCTTACTAAACATTGGCTGCTTATTTTTATTTAAATAATATAATTGTATTATTTCCCACTTCCTTCTCCTCACTCCAAACCCTCCCACACACCCCTCCTTGCTCTCTTTCAAAATCAGGGTCTCTTTTTTTCATTGTTCTTTTACACACACACAAAGACTACATGAATACAGCCTGTTCAGTCTGCATGATGAACAATTTAGTCAACCTCTATTTGCATGCATGCATTTTCAGGTCCTACTGTTTTGTATTAGATAACCAATTTGTGTTCTCTTCCCTGGAGAATATTATGTCTCACACTCTCAGCATTCCTTAGTTGCCTGTAGTTTTATGTGTAGGCTGAGGCCTCATGAGCCTTCCCCTGCCTTTAAGTGAATATGATGGTATTGTACCAGATCATGGTCACCCAGCCTTCCAGAAGCTGAGGTTGGGAATGATGGTTTTGGACTCTGAAGGCCACAGACATGGTTCTGGGCGTTCCTTAGGTGTGTACTGGCTCCTTCCAGCACTGCAGCCACATCATTTGGAATCTGGAGGGCTCATCTGCCTCTCAGCTTGGTTCTTTTCTTTTTCCAGGGCTAAAATTTTCACTTTAGGATTTCCTATTTCCTTTTTGTCTATGACTGAACTGGGTCCTAACTTATTTCCAGAAATTCCCCCATAATCTTAATTTCTTTTCTCATGAGTCCTGACGCTTGTCTCCATAACTGGACAAGGCTCCCACCAGCAGAGCAGTATCTGGGCCAACCTCTGACACTTTGACCATGTAATGACAGGAAGGATCCTTGTAGAGGGGAAGGCAAAGCAAACTTTTTATCTTTATTCTTGGAATTTCTCTTAGTACTTATCAGTTTCACCTGTTAGTGCAAAATTGAGACTGCAGTTGTAGAGATTCTCTACAAACCCACTCTGAAAGCCTGCCTTATGCTGAGTGTGTCAGAGCTCAGATGGATAGCCAGGGAATACTGAGTGTTACAGCCTGAGTAGAAGCCTAGTCTGGCAGTCGGGAGCCAGGGAATGGCACAGGACACAGTAAACGTAGCAATTTACAGCCCTGCTCCCGGGAAAGCTTTCCCCCAAGTGACAGCACTGCCCTGGCAGGAGAATGGATCCCCAGTACTGTGAAGTTGTTACAGGTTGACTCAGGGGTGTTCCAGACTGTAGCAACTCTCCTCTGCTAGGGGAGGGTTTCCCCAGCAAAAGTGTTACAGCTCTGTTGCACTCTGCTCCTCTGTTTCTTCCCCAGCGCTGCTAGGGGAAGAATCCTCAAGTGTAAGTGTTACAGTCCTGCTCCGCTCTGCCTCTGCTCTGACAAAAGAAGGTCTTCCCCTAAACCTCCTTCAAGAGATTTATTGGGAGGGAAGAATCCAGGAGAGTGGCTGCCTCTGCCAGGGTAGAAGAAGAGCAGCCACAAACGGAACAGGCACAGGGCTTACATATAGGACTTCTTAGACATAGGGTTTTCCCGGGGAGAGGAGGGGTTGTTAGTTTTCCCTGCTCAGGGATTGGTTAGTTTAGATGGTCAGGGTCAGAGATGGCTGATTTCAGAGCCAAACTGTGCTTTTCTCGCTGGCCTTTTTAAGCTTTTGGCTTTAGTTTTGGGGCCAGGGCATATTTCTTTCACTGACTCTGATTCTAGGGTCAAAGTGGTTTCAGGGTCAGGGTGTATTTTTTTTGGTTCTGGGTTCCCGGCTAAAGCATTTCTCTCACTGGCTTGGGTGTCAGAATCAAGGTGTGTTTCTTTCACGGGGAGCCAGGGTGGGTTTCTTTGACTGGCCCTTTTTTTTTTTTTGCTACACTGAGGTATAAATACCACCAGATATTAGATAATGTCATTGGGACAATTTCGTGCCAGGGGAACTATATTTAGCTTTTCCTAAAATGCAATAATTATTTTTTGTTTTATTTTTAGTTGTGTGTGTGTGTGTGTGTGTGTGTGTGTGTGTGTGTGTACGCATGCAAGTGTGAGTTCAGGTGCCAGGGGAGGCCAGAAAATGGTGCTGGAGCCCCCGGAGCTGGAATTACAGGTTGTTGGGTGCCACCAGTGTGAACTCTAGGAAATGAATTCATGTCCTTTGCTGTAAATAGCTGAGCCACCTCTTCAGTCAAATGTAAATTCTAATCTATTATTCTTTTGAAAAGCAAAGTTAAATATGCTGGAAGCCAGGGTCCAAACCGGATCCTTGGAACCACAAGCAGAATAGTTTGATCTTCACCTTAGTGCTAGTGAAACTTGAGCTACACTCAGCCATCAAATGTCTTAAAGAAATTCTACAGTGCCCTGACTTTTAACACGAGTTTTTAACTTCAAAATCATTTTTCTTTTTCAAACTTCGAGTTGTTTTAAGAGACCTTTTTTTTTCTTTGCACCTTCTGACCAGGCACACTTAATTCTTGTTTCATTATGCAACGCTGTAGGGAATGACTTTTCCCAGAGTTTGAGTATTCAAAGAAGCAGTAACAACACAGGTCCAATAGTTCAGCACCTGTCGGCATTTCATATGCAGGAAAAGACCCTGCATTAAGGTGCGGGGTGGAAGGCGGGACGATCTGGGTAGTTGGTAACTTCCTGCCTAAACTCTTCAGGGAACTCTGTGGCACCCCGACAGGGTTGGAGGAGAACTGAGACCACCCAGCCTCCTCCTCCTTCGCCCACCCCGCCCTCCCTGCCCCGCCCCGCCCCGCCCTCCCCTCCCCGCCTCGCCCCTCCCCGGCCTTGTTTCGCCTTTGGCCGGGGCGGGGCACCTTGCCTGCGCAAGGCCCAGGAGGGGAGGCGGGGCCCCAAGCCTCAGCCAATAGGCGCCAGCGGGTCGGGCTGGCCGTAGCACGGTTGCCGGGGTGACCCGTGTGCGGCCCCGCCCTACCGGGCCAGGGCTTTGGCGGGCAGCTGAGTGCGCCTGGAGTGGGAACCCGGGTGTCTGCCCGCAGCGTTCGCGAGATGCCCAAGTGGAGCCTACGGCGGAGGCCGGGCCGCACACTCGGACTCGTGCTGCTGCTGTTCTTGAGCTTCCTGGTGCTCCGCAGGTGAGAGAGAGCCCCACCCAGCACCTACGGGACTCCTCTGGTCCCAGCCCAAAGTCTCAGGTTCGAGTCTGCCACAAGCCTGGGAAACCGCGACCCTAAACCCTTCTTTCCTTAGAGCGCTCCAGCAGCCCGGAGTCCCTTTGAGCCTCCAGTCACTCACACCTTGCCTCTAGATAACACCAGGCAGGCACTGCCCTATCAGTCCCTAGGGGTCATTGCATTGTGTTTTCCAGTGCTCCACACTTGGTGCCGGTCTCTGCTGTTCATAGACACGTCTAGTTCTGTGGAAAGATCGGCAGAACTGGCCTTCACATCCCTCCTCAGATGCCCCCATCACTGCTTCTTGTGGCCCCCTCTGCTTTTCTCAGTTACATTTCCTTCCCAGCTGGAAGTCTCTATTCTGCAGTCAGTGCTTGTCGCCCGTGGCTAAAGCATACTAAGGACTCTGACCGTGGGTCTCTCCTAGACTCTCAGCCCCGATTTATTTGCGCTGGTTTCTAAGTACGCCTGTCCACTTTCTCCCTTCCCTTTTGTATGCTCCCCTCCCGCTTTATAAACTGCTGCTTGCGGCAGTCGGTGGTGTTCGCTGGAAGAAAGGTTTTTCCACTGCCCAGGAGCAAGTTTTCTGGTGATCCACTCCAGAAGTTTTCCAACACATATCTATTTATAGGAGCCTACAGTCCTTCTGCTTGTCCAGGTCGATGCCTGGCGTTTTATATATTCAAAATCTCCAGCGTTGCTGGGAAGCACAGCACCAAAGTGAAATGTTTAAGCGGTTGACTTGAGTGGGAGGCCCAACCCTGGGAACTGGAGGTGGTGGGCACCTTCAGTTTTGGCTTTGGTTCTTTTTTTATTCCGTTTCCTCGCTTCCATGAACTTCCTCTAGAAGATAGGGACCCCCCCCCACACTTTTTAGATGAAGATCTATGCTTTTTTGCTGCCATGAGAACACACTTGGAAACTTCGCACTGACATCTTCTCAAGACTTACAGCCCTTTGTTTCTGAGAGGATGTCATTATATTGCTTGGGAGAAGAAAATGGATTTTTTTTTGGGGGGGGCCCAAGAAACTTCTAAGTCATTTTATTATCTTAGTTATTCTGAACCCTTTCCCTTTCTTATCGGTTCGAACTGTCTTTCTTTGAAGTTTGGTCATGGCTTCTGTCAGCTTTCCCCAGGTGCAAGGTTGATGCAACTCCAGAGGAATCACTCAGGGCTCCTTCGTAGAGCAGGGAGTCCTGGGGGTGGGGCTCCAGAGACGGGTTTGCTTGGTTTTGATCCCAAGTACACCTGTCCCTGCAAGTGACTGAGGCAGGTCACTGTGAGGGCAACTCTGGAAGGGATGAACCTGGTCAGGTAGCATTTTCTAATAGTCCTAGGGAAAATGTGTGGGAAGGAGGGAGGGTGTTTGTCACCTGGCAGGACACTGATGAGGTGTCAGGGAAGTGAGTGGGTTGTGAAGAAGCCTGACCTTCTCATAGGGGAGTAACTGATTCCCACCCAGGCAAGGGAGCCATGGCAGGAATCAGGCTGGGGCTGTGGAATGGGTCCGGAATATCAGCCAAGAATGCATAGCGCATAGCGGTGACTCAAGCCTGGAAATGCTAAGTTGCTTCATGACTCCTTCCTTTGCAGCAGGTGAGGAAGCCTAGAGAGGCTCAGACCTCAGATCAGGGCCATCTTTTGGGATCTCCTGGGAATAGAAGTTTCCTTGGCATCATTTGGACTGTGTCATTCCCACGTGCTTTCTGCCCAGTTCCTTCTGGCAAATTTGTGTGGGACACCAGTGCCTATGAGTTACTTTAATAGTTCTGGAGCCAAAGGAAAACAAACTGGCTCTCTCTTCCTGGCTTACCCCAGCTTTGACTAGGTCATTAACTGAGTGGGTGGGTGGGGGCCTCTCCCAGCTGTTGTTGAGGAATGTTGGTGTGGCTGGTGGAATATAGGTCACATGGAGACTGGCTACTCTGCTCACAGTGCTCTGGAGCCCAACCGTCAGCACCAGCCCTTTTCCGGGATCCCAACAGCAGGCATTTGGAGGTTTCTGGGGGGTAAGGTGTTGGGCTGTAACATTCCTTTTTCCCCACTTTTCCTTGGGTTGGTTCATAGTTATAGTTGTTTGATTATATCACATTTAAGAAATAGGAGGACTAGAAATGATTTGGTGGGGAAGATTTCATTCAGTCTTTTTTGGGGGGCTCTAAACAATGGTTTTTTTTTATTAAAAGCTATATTTATACATAGAAGTGTAATTGTTAAACAATGAAGTGCACGTAGTTTATCAATCAGCTTTGCTATAGATGACATGGGACAATACCCCACAATTGAAAGTAGTGGAAGTAGCTATTTTTCTCCTCCCTGAATTCTTTTGTACCTCACTGTCACCTTTTCCTCCTCTTCTTCCTGTATGGTACCCAGTATTCACTGGGGGTTTTCTGTGTCTCTGTATATTATCTAAAGCGTGTATGATCCTTTTGTGTGGCTTCTTTTCACTCGAGAATGGAAGCCTGTGTTATCAGTTGAACTGGTTGTCCTCTTTCCTTTTCTGTCCTTCCACCCAAAGCCACACAAGAATGCCGATTTGATACGATCAGGGCATGGTCTTTTTATGGCCTTTTCCCACAACATAAATGCTTCGCTGAGCAATAATTCAGTCAGCTCTGCATATCTCAGACTTGAGATTTTTATCTGTCCAAACTGGAGGGGGGGGAGGGAGGAGGGAGGGAGACACACACACACACACACACACACACACACACACACACACACACAGAGAGAGAGAGAGAGAGAGAGAGAGAGCGCTCCATTAAGTTTTTCACTCTCATGTTTCTAGGTGTGTTCATTTCTTCTCTCAGCCCCTTGCCAGTCACTGTTCCTCTGGCTTCTAGACCCTGCTGTCTTCCTCTGAAACTCTTTCTTGCTAAAAGCGGATAACTTAGCTATATGATGGCTGTATTTAAAAAAACATATTAAATCAGCGTGCTTTCCCAAGGTAACCTGTGGACAAACTGTGTCTCCTGCGAAGCTATTGATCTTATGAGCTTTCCGTACTTTAGGACTCCACTCTGAGGCCTGAGTCATGGGCCCTGGAGTGTCCCAACTCTTAGAGTGCTGTCCCTTTCATCTTTCAGTGGTAGTAAAGTTTTTAGAATCTGGGAAGTGTCTCTGGGCAGGTAGTCACTGTACAGGGGGTGAAGCAAAGCTACCTGGGAAGAAGCTCACAGTGCAGGTGAGGTAAGATACTTGAGTTAGTCTGTGCTGGCAGAACGGGCTTGGCACTGAGATTTGGCTTGGCACTGAGATTTTTATGGAACCGCGTTAGCCAGTCTTTAAAGGAGACTAAAGTTCCCTTAGAACTTTGACACTTTTGATGGGAACAAAGAATTACATTGCATCGACGCCAGGTGTTCCAGAAGGGTGGGGAGGGTTCTTCCTACCTTACTCAAATAAGTAGCAAGGGAAATACATGCCACTAATCTTTGCTAAAATGACAGTTCTACCCTCCTAACTTGCCACCCCAGCAAGGGCAAAGTCCTTTTGGTATACGGATGTTTTCTACTCCATCCAGTGCCATAGTTTGCTTTAATCTATTGCTCTGGATACTAAAGCCCATGTTGAAAAGAGAGTTCCCCTTTGTGTGGGACTGCTCCCGGGACGAAAGTGCAGGGATGGTTTCCAAGGCTCATGGTAAGGAAGCAGACACTTTCAGACTGCTGTTTGCCCAGGGGATACTCAGTTGGTATTCATGGGGCCTTTGGTGACATTTAGCACAATACTGGGTGTTTCCCCTTTTAAGGAAAAACTTGGTTTTAAGTGTTTAATTTGTGAGTAGGTGGTAAATGAGCATCCAGAGGATAAAGGGAGAATTAGTGAAAAGAAACTCCTGCATCCTCTCTTCCTTTTCCAGCAGAGATAGTTCCTGATGACAGATTCTTGCAGGTGTGTTGTAGGCACCCATGAGACAATAGCTGCCCTGTTTTCCCACTTGTCCATTAGGTACATAATTTATTTAAGCATTCCTCGGTTGATGGGCATTGATGGTTTTTAGTCTTTTAGCTACTGAAGTAAACAGCTGCAATGAATATACAATGGATAGATTTCTATAAGCAGAATTGCTGACCATAACAGACATTAATTTTAAATCTCAGGACATTCTTCCAAAACAACATATTCCATTTCTCCTGGGTCATGTAAAGGATATTTTGAGCTAATTTCCCCAGGCTAAGAGATAAAATTCTTTTTAATTTATGTGTAGGACAATATAGATTCCTGAGGTTTTATAAAAATTGTGTTCATTATATACCTTAGTGACATAATCCCCAGAAATAGATTTTAATGCACTTAATGTAGCTGCACTGTTTCCTATATCAGAAGGTTATTCTGTTTATACCCCCTCGAGCACCCCTAAGGCTTATTATTAAATATCTAGAATCTTTAGTCTTTTTTGGGTTATCAGGGTTTTCTCTTTAGGCTGAGATGAACTAATCTGTTGATTTATGAGGCTGTTGATGGTAATTTTTTTGGGCACAATAAAGGTATATTAACACAGAAGATCCTTATAGTTTTAGCTTTTGTTAGGTGGTGAATTACTGAAAGGATCTCTGTTATTTCATTGTTGAGTCTCAACAATGTATTGGTCTAATTCATGCTTCTTCGTGTATATATTTCCTACAGTGTTCAGAAGATGCTGCCCTCTGAAGCACAGTGCTGTCTTGGGGCCAAGTACACAGATGTATATAGTCTGGGAAGCAGTCTGGTTTCTTTCAAGGGAAAACTGGGGTTGCAATAGTGCCTTGTGTCTCTGTGGAAAGTACATACTGGTTTTGGGGTTTGAAAGTTCAGATCCCTGTGCTCGGGAGTGGGGTGGGGTGGGGTTAGGGGAAGGGTGGGAGGTGGGTTGTGTTTGATGACTCTTAAGCAAAATGAGGGTCCAAGGCGTTTGGCATCAACTAAGGGACATCTAGCCAATAAGCTTAGCCATATGGGAGCTGTTGGGAGAAAATTTCTGGGTGTATATAATGAGGTCGTTGGGCATTTTAATGTACCTGCCATGTAAAATTGTGGTCTCTGGCTTGGCCACGGGAATGAATGAGGTTGTGGGTATTCTCTGGGTTTCTCTGCTTGTATGATGCTCTGAACTGAATTCAGTTGCATCTCTGGTTCAGGAGGCCCTAGAAAGCTCACAGTGCATCTGGAAATTGAACCTGTAGGCTCTTATCTCAAACAACATGTTATGTTTATTACCAAAATAATCAACCCTTGGGATTGACAAGTTCTAGACAGTTGCTGCAGGTGCCCACCTTACTACAGTGAATGTGTCGCCTGGCCTTTGCCTCTCATCTCAAGCTCAACTGCTCCTGGTGATGTCTGTGTTGCTTTGGCTTCTGGGGATCCCAGGCCATCTAGGTCTGTCTGGCCAGACTGTGGTGAATAGATGCTTGCAGGAGGGGGCTGTGTCTCCAATGAAGCTTCCTAACCCCACTGAAAGCCTATTGCTGATCAGTGTTTGCAGGATTTACAGCTGATCCTCTGGCATGGTGAGAGGCACTCCAAAAATCAGGCTGATTGGCATATATTGTTTGAGGAGGTGGCAGCAGGATCTAGTCTCCCCCCACCCCGTCCACACCAGCATCTTACAAGATCTTTGACAGTTGAAAATCCATTCATGGGCCCTTTTAGAGTGAAAGAGGTGGTAACCTCTGACCTGCTCCTCTGCATTTTTCTTGACCACAGCCACACAACAGCGCATCTTTCGTCCAGGGACATGCTTCCTGCTGGAACCTGTTCCATACCCTCGGTCCTCATGACACTTTAGTGGCAAAGTATCAGGAAGCTTTACCCTTCACCCTGCTCCTTCACAAGTGATGAGACATCCTCACAGGGCTTTCTTCACGTTTTCACCGTTGCCTGTTTCTGTGTCTGTAGCCTACAAAGTGAATACTGTGTTTCGCTTGTTACTAGTGGGATCAGTTGCATGAGGCCCCATTAGGAATACACACACGCATTACACACACACACACACACACACACACACACACACACACACACCATACCACACACACATCTTTGTCCAGGCCCTTTATCTACACTGTGGGCATGGCTACCCTTTCTTCTAGATGGAAGAACAGAACCTGACGAAGCAGAGCCGGGCAGAGCCCTTCTGGCCAAATTGCTTCCTTAAAATGAAGTCAAGATACAGAAGCAACAGCGGTTCTAGAAGAAAGTGACGCTGTAAGCTTCTAGCCCCAAAGAAGGCAGGTGCCTCCATCTTCCTCAGAGAGAATGCGACCATGTGTGAACTGCTCGCTAAGGAAGACAGCAAAGCACACCAGGTTCCCCAGGGTCTGGTTAGCTCCTTGGTGACAAGCCTAACTTAGGAGTGAAGCGCCTCTGATCTTTAAACTAGCCAGCCAGAACCACACAGTTGGCATTTCCTGTATTCTAATATTGCCGAGTTAATTACTCAGGAAATTATGGGGTAATTTTTAATATGATGATCATTAGTATTAATGATCATGATTAGTGTGGACAGCTCTTTGCAAGGAGCTTCATCCTGCAGTTTGGTGCACAGAGATCTCACTTGCGTCACCGCATTTTTCTCACAGCGAATTTTCTGGAGAAGCCCAACATTGACCAACGTTGTTATCTCACTGAATTCATTCCTTTTGTTGAGGTATTGATGTTTTGCTTAGTAGGCTAACAGAAAATTTCCAGAAAAAAATTGAACTTTCTAGAATTCAAAATTTGACAACAGTTATCCGTGTGCTTATTTGCAGTGTTCATTCCCTATCTCTTGACAAACAGTGAGAATTTTATTTTATTATTTTTTAATCTAGAAAATGATAGGGCATAAAAAGGCAAAGAAATAGGAAAAGAAAGAGGAGTCAAGGAGGACTCCAGGATCTGTTCCTGAACAACTGGAAGTTTGAAACTGTTGGCGGAGAAGAAGAGAGAAAAAGATATATCAAAGGGTGGTGGGGCGTGACAAATCCCCCTGCTTGCTACATATTGCAGTAAAGATATTAAGTCATTAATTGGCTCAGGGGAGTTTGGAGATCATGAAAATTTGGAATGGAACTGTGTTGTGCCTTTGTTTTCCATCTCAAAGCATCTTCTGATTTCTTTCCTTGATTCATTTGTTGGTTAAGAGTGTTGTTTAAGGAGAAAGTACAGAGGAGGTGTGACATTTGTATTTAACCTTGGTTAAGAGTGTTGTTTAAGGAGAAAGTACAGAGGGGGTGTGACACTTGTATTTGACCTTGGGAATCTGGTTAAAGTGCAGGTTTTGGTTCAGTAGGTCTTAGATTTCCACATTTCCAACAAGCTTCAGATGGACATACTCTTTTGTCTGTAGACCACACTTGGAGAAACCAGCCTGCATTGGTCACAAGTAGGGCAGGGAAGAGTGTTTGTTATTTGCAAGGAATGAGAGTCACAGAGCCTGCCTCCAGCCAGCCCTGTCCGTCTCTGTGCTTAGCAGAATGAGGACTCGCTTGCTGCTATAAACAGACATTTATAGGTTCTCACTAAGAAAAGTAAGAAATTGGAATGAATGATGTTAACTTTGGCCAATATTTAGAGATTATTTTTAAGTTCTGTCCAGAGAACAAAGATTGCTACCTGATCACTAACATCTATTACAAATATCTTTAAAAATAAATAAATAAAAATAAATAAATAAATAAAAATAATGAGATTGTGTGTGTGTATGTATATTTTCATAACCAGACTGTCATTGTGTCCCTTTTTTAAAGACATTTAAAGAGAAAAAAAATAATCTATCCTTCCAGTCATTACTCATAGTAGCCTGGCAAGTCTAGCAGGTGTGTGTGTGTGTGTGTGTGTGTGTGTGTGTGTGTGTGTGTTGGGGGTGGGTGAGCAGACAAGTGAAGCAGAGTGCATTCTTCAGAGGACATGTCCTCAAACCAAGGGAGATGCACAGGTGCAAAACAGTTGAACTGTCAAGAGCCTACAGCCTAAGGAAGATCCTGCTGAGACCCTGCTGCCAGGAGGAGTGGGGACCTCAGGGTAGCATTTGAATTTGACTCCCCAACTAGGATAGAGATTTCAGGGTTTCCTAGCAAGGGTCAGATATTAACTGTTTTCAGTAGTGTGAGCCACACAGTCTCCACAGTGACTACTTACCTGTGCCCCAAGCAGCCATCCTTATATACAAGGTGGATGTGGTGGTGTGTCAGTAAAATTCTTTGTGAACACTGAAATGGGACTTTCGTGTCATTCTCTCAACATGCTTCCAAATAGTATTCTTTTGATTCTTTTCCAACCTTTTAAAAATGTGAAAGCCGCTTTCATCTTGCAAGCCTTGCATAGCCAGGTGGTTGGCAGGGCTTGGCTCGTGGCTGGAGTAAATTACGTGCTGGCAGAGGAATTGGATTGGTGGGTAGGATCTCACTGTGTAGATCTTTTGGTGCAAAAGTTTTGGCAGTGTAATAAGATAGCTTGATACAAACTTTAGCATTAAAAGTATTCACTAAAATAGGATAATGGCGATCATGAGATTATTTTATATTAACGTCATTAATTCTCCAAGACTGTTCTTGGTGCCATGTGAGCTCACTAACATGAGTTTTGCTTTCAAACAATAGGAAGACACTTTCATTGCATCCCACAGGGCGTTTTATTTTTACCTAACCCTCTCAGCGGCCTTTCTGACAGGCATCAGCCCCATTCCACAGAAGAAACTCACCCAAAGAACTGGCGTCATAGTTTAGGGTGAGCATACTTCCAGGGGACTCGCATCTAGATGCTAGTTTGTTTTCGTCCTCCCTAGAAGGTGGACCAATCCTCAGATGTCGTTCACCAGTCATTTGCTGGACCATGAAGCTTTTCTCCAGAGAGACAGAGAGGGAGATCAGGTCACAGGTTATCCAAGATGACTAAACAGAAATGGAGTCCTGTATGGGTTTGTACTGCTGCTGTGAGGACCAGCCTTCAGCAGCGCGGGGATTGAGGGGGATCCACTGAGTCGATGAAGTAATTGCTCGACTTTTCTTTCTGAGGGAGTAAAGCTTAATTCTCTGGGACTGGTGAGGGGGGCAAAATTCAATTCTCTGGGGCTGGTGAGAAAGGGAAAATACACATATACACCTTTAGGACCTCTCTGTCATTTTCTCATTTTCTTATTTCTTTTCATACCTCTTTACAGATATATCCCTTCTGCCCTTAATTTTTCACTTACAGCTTATATACCCCAGCAAAATCTTTCAAGCTGTATAGAAATTGTAATGTGGCTACATTATACTTTTCAATTGAATGATCACAATGAATACAAGAGAAAAAGAGCATGTTTCTCATTTCCCTTACATGATTAAACATCTTATGTATCATAAGTGAGAAACAAATTAACATACATTCATACATACATATACATACATACCCACATACATTCATATCCAAGCAACTTGTTATAGATTAACAGAGTGTAAGCAAGCAAGGTATTTTTCTCAGCCAGTTCTTTTGCTGGTAGGCTGCATTTTGTGATTAAAAGGAAAGGATAAATCACTTTATTATTTATCTAAAAAGGTACTCTTATAAAAAAATCTCAAAAGAATCACGCATCTAAACTTTTATATATGAAAAACAATCGGTCAGCTCTGTTTTCAGTCCTCAGGGTGAATACCCATTCATCAACAGTTTTTTATTTCAGGAAGCTGAGGGCAGAAATGGGCAGAAGGAATTCATCATCATCTTTGATCACCAACCCATTCTAGCAAAAATGGTACATCAGCTAATAATAACCAGGCTTTGCTCTTGTTTCTTGACCTCTGAGTCCCTTATTCAACTATGTGCCTTTCTAAACTTTAAATTGTTTCCCAAGATTTTCTACCTCAAAACCATTAACAAAAAAATCTTAACCTAACCTTAAGTCATTATTTAAATCTTTGTTTTAGCTATGATGCAGACTGAAACCCATGAAGATATCTCCCCACATTAAAATGAAAAGAACTTGAGCTACCTTAGTTTCTGGGACACAGTTGTTGTCCTTAATCATTAACCTAAGCCACAGTCTAGCTGTGTGACACTTCCTTCTGATTTTTTTCTAATCTCTGCAGCCCCTGATTTATCAGGGATGGGGACAACGCCATACCCTGGTTTTTACCTATATTAATTTTCTCATTAAACTTACCTCTATCACAACCACTTACTATAATTATTAAAAATCCTCAATCATCAAAATCCTATTTAAGCTGACACTATTATTGAATAAAATCGTTGCTTTAGCTAAACAGTACAGCTTAAGAGGAAATCATCTTCAAAAAATGGCCAGTAGAACAGGGTATTTGCATGAGATAATCACCCTACAATAAAAGCAGTGTGGATCCCTCCCCACCCCCATTCACAGCATGCTAGATACCAGAGAAAAGTGGCAGCGGCAAATGTAAAGGCACAGCAGTAGCAGGAAACATTCTGGAGCGGAAGCCCTCAGACCCTCGCCTGTCTGAGATTCGTCCATCAGTGCTTTGCTTCCTGGTGGGCCAGTCTCCTGGAGCTCAGCTGCCACCTGCTGCTCCTCAGACATGGCTACTGGCAGGTTTGGCAACTGGGGGTGTCAGAAGCCAGAAGTAACAGTCCAAAAGTAATTTTTATTGTCCCTGAATTGTCCCGGAGAATCCCCAAGTAGGCAGTGAGGCCTATGTAGTGTCTGCACTCTTAGTGCACTGCCTATTCTGGGGCCTCAGAGCCATAGTTCTTGGCATTCTTGACTTTTTTATGCAGAGGAGTCTGCCTGGCAGTACATCCTCTTGTAGGATCTATAATGAAAAAAAAAAGCTCAGCTAAAAATGGTTTTTGCACCAAATATTCTTATGGTCTTATTTTCTGTCTCCAACTTTCCTAAAGCAGTTCTTGTTGACTTTTTTTTTTGTGACCTTTAAGAGCCTAGATAAAGGGAGAGACTTCTAGTTGTGTAAGTCACGGGGAACAAGGGAACAAGTTGAGGGCTCCCATTAAGCAGCCAACCACTGAGACATCCATAGAAGCTTTTTCATGGACTGCAGCTGCTTCATAGCCTTCCTGGACAAGCCCCTGCCATTCTGAGTTATCCCTTGTTGATGGTAGATTAGCAGAAGGTAATAACTTCATATCTGCTTGGTGAATGGATGCCATTTAATCTAGATGCCTCTTTCTAGGTATCTGAACCCCAAAGTTGGCGGCTGTGACCATGAGGGGGCTCTGAGGTACTGTTTTGGTAGCTGTTGCTTTAATGTTTAGTCTGATGGCTTAGAACAACTGGCAATAGTAGAAGCCCATGAGCTGCAGCTGTTCTTGTCTGTGACACTACAGAACCATTCCCCACGTAGCATGACTCTTCCTCATCCTCTCTCCTTTTAGCCCACGTGTCTTCATGTTGAACATTGTGTCTGTCTTGTTCCTGGTTGCAGCATCAGCTTGCACTTCCCCTGCAGTGGGGTCCAGCCCAGGAAGTAGTGCTGAAGAAAGTCACCTGCCAAGGTTTGGCTAAGTGGGAATGTGGGAGCTTTGCCTGGCTACCCTGGGAGCAGGTCAAAGAGAGAAAGCAGAGGACATGTGAAGGACAGGAGGACGCAATGCGTATCTCTGTACCAGTGTTCATTGCCGTGGAAACCTCAAGGCAACATGATGGTTTTTGATTTTTCAGGTTGAACTGGAGCACTCTGCTTCCTCTATGGCTCCAGCATCGGCGCCTGGGACTTCGAACAAAAGGCCCAGACTTCATGCTGGAGGACTCCACCTTTCAGATTTTTGGGGGATCCATACATTATTTCCGTGTGCCCAGGGAATACTGGAGGGACCGCCTGCTCAAAATGAAAGCCTGTGGCTTGAATACCCTTACCACGTAAGTGCTGCCTCCCCATCCCTCCACCAAGCTTGGCTACCAAGTGGGGGCCCCTGGTGCTTGCAGGAGGAAAGCTATGAGAAGAAGTTAGCCCAAGCTGCTGGCTTAGGGTTGCAAGCTCTATAGAACTCCCTATAGATAAAGTAGAGGAGATGTAACCATGTAGTAGTGGAGAGAGAGAGAGAGAGAGAGAGAGAGAGAGAGAGAGAGAGAGAGAGAGAGAGGATAGAGGAGAGAGTGAGAAGAGTTGCACATAGATATGGGAGGTGATTTGTTTTTTTCATTTTGTGGTTTGAATAAATAAACTTGCTTTTTCACAGTTCTGAAGGCTAACCTGCACCCATGCCCAAGCTGTCTACAAGTCTAGTGTCCCCTGGAGCCTCTGTTACCTCCCTTGTGCCCTCAGATGACTTTTCCATTGTAGTTTTGCATTACTAGTGTCTTCTCTTTTTTGTTGTTATAAAGACTACTACAAGTGATTTTCTTATTTGAGAAAGTTCTCAACTGTGCAGCCCAGGCTGGCTTCAAACTCTCTGTCCTCCCTGAGTAGAGTCTTGAATGCTGGGATTGCACATGTACGCCACTTTGTCTAGACTGACAAGTAACCCTTTTCCACAAGCAACTTCTGCTTCCCAAGTTTTAGGATAGTGGCCTGACACCAGTTCAGCATCTATTTTCTGGAAAGACCTTTGGATTGTTGCGACTGCCTTCCCTGCACCTAGCCTGACGACTGTTCTGTAGCAGACACAAGATGAAATGTAGGCTAGGCAAGCCGTAGGTAGGTTTAGGGGCTGAAGGAGGTGGCTGAGCAGTTAAGAGTGACCGGAGTTTGTTCTCAGCGTTCATGTCGGCACCTCGCGACCTGCTTGTCCCTGCAGCTCCAGAGGCACCGTAGGTCTCTGTGGGAGGCTGCACTCACCTGCACATACACCACTCTCCAGACATGGGATTAACAATAATAACAATAAATAAAAAGAAATAAAAATGATTATTAATCAAGGACGTGGACTCTGTCGCATGGCTCATGAGCTGATTTTGAAGACAATCACAACACTGTTGAGAGTAATGTGTACAGCCTCATAGAGAACTCCTACAGGTCATAGGAATACCACAGTGTGTGCTAACCTGGGTCACAGAGCCTGGCCTTTTATTCCACGGAGCTCATATGTCACTAAGTCTAGTTGACTTTCTGTCCACCTAAGGAGATGTCATATTCTTCCTAGGACTTGCCTTGAGTTTTCTGTGGTCCCCTTATCTGGTCCCTGAGGTTTGAAGTTAATGAAAGTTGTCTCTTTAGCCATCATCGTGGGTGTTAGGGATAAAAATGTTCATGTAAATGATTAAACTTACCTGCAATTATCTTGTCTCTTATAGCTATGTGCCCTGGAACCTCCATGAGCCAGAAAGAGGCAAATTCAACTTCTCTGGGAACCTGGACCTGGAGTATGTGGTCTTGGTGCTTCTGTACCTGGTCTGGGATTGGAAATTACTTGGGGTTGATGATGAGCACTCAGGATGTCGTGTCTTAGCTCTGCTTTGACTGAGACTGAATCTGGAGCCTTGTTCTTAGCAAGCTTAGAAAGGTTCTGAACTTAGGGCCTAGATGTTCCCCCGTTGTGATTTGTTACCCAAGTACTCAGCCTGGCTGCAATCCTCTTTTTCACAACAGTCCAGAGGGCCAAGATCCCAGATCCCATCAGATTCTGTGTTGAGGTTCATATGCTTGGGATGGGATTGGGGCTGCTTCTGGGTTAACAAGGCTGTTGTTGGAGATAAAGCCCTGTATCCTTTCTGACAAATCCTAGTGGTCCTGATGCAAGGAGCCAGTGCATACCCAGCTTCCAGGACTTCTGAGCCCCTATCTGGTGCAGGAATCTCCTGATGTGTTGAGCTGGGGCCTTCCTTATCCCATGTTCCCTGGTTGAGAGAGAAAAGGCAGGGGAGGAACAGGAGAGGTTTGATCTCCACGTGCCTGTGACTCCTCCTGTGTCCAGCCTTTCTTCTGGATGCTCAGGGCTGACTTTCTTTTTCTCCCTAGGGCCTTTATCCAGCTGGCTGCGAAGATTGGGCTGTGGGTGATTCTGCGACCGGGGCCCTACATCTGTAGTGAGATTGACCTTGGGGGCTTGCCCAGGTGAGAAAGGGCAGTGCGGGTCTCCAGAGTAGCCAGAGAGAGGGCTTTGGATGTCCATTCATGAGGCTTAGTTTTGGTTTTAAGGTAGTTTTCTTCCCGTGTAGCATTTCCTTTCTGGAGCAGGTGGCAGTGTCACAGAACGCTGCAGTATTGCCCTTGTCGAGTACCCTTGGGTCTTTCTATGTGTCAGGTGGCAGCAGCGGAATTCTTATCTATTTCATAGTGTTTCATTCTTCTGGCCATACTGGAGAGGCACCCAGGCAGGCTCCTTATCTGATCTGGCCCTTACTGCACCGTGAGGCAAACCAAACCTGCTCTATCTGTTTCTTGGTGATATTACTGTTGATTTATTAAAACCCCAAGTGTTGCTGTAGTTTTGAGGAGTTGGTGTTGTGATTTCTGTCCTCAATTCTCCTGAGTCCCTTCTTCTAAGTATAGTTTCCACAAAGGTCAGTGTTCTAAACATGCTCTGGGAGTGGGGTCTGGATGGTATCTATCACGTTGACCCCATCCTTTCCCCTTCCTCAGCAAGGCTGCCTTCATTTCTCATCAAAACAAGTTCTGTCTTACTTGGCCTTGCCATCTCTGGCTGCACAGCATCAATCACAGGTGGCTAGCACAGCCTCCACCCACCTGTGCTGTTGATTACAGGTGGCTAGCGCAGCCTCCGCCCACCTGTGCTGTCCGCAGAGGAGAGAAGGCTGAACAGCTTGGTCTGGAATTAGCAGCGTGGGGAGCTCTCTCCTCACAACACAAGTGCTCAGGTTTTCCAGCAAGGCCTGCCCTTCCCTCAGTGGGCACAGCTTGTCCCCTCTCCAGCACCCAGTGTCAGTCTGACCTGGACAGAACTGTGAGCAGAGGCAGAGCTGCTCGCCCCTCTTGGTAGATTAGACACCTATGCCACTGTCAGCATTTTCCTTGGGCTCAGCTGGAGCTGGGCATGGGAGGCCAGTGGGGTTTAACAGTCTTAAATTAGAAGCAGTAGGGACGCTCACTCTCAGATTCCCCCCTCCCGTGTCGTGGTTGGGGGTTCCTGCATATTCATCAGGGTTTTCCAGGGGGGTAGGGTATCAGTGTGGTGAGAAACTAGTCCTGTTTGATAGATCGGGACATGCAGCTCAGGCTAGGGGAGACATTTCTGCCAGCCTTTCATCACCAACTGACATTCCCTGATACATTGCTGTCTCATTTCTGAGTTAGGGGAAGGGAGACCTCGGAGTCTTCTGGTAGAAAATGTGTTTCTCAGAACTTCCTTTCAATGGGGCTGAGTTTCTGTGGAAGTCTGTGGCCACAGCAGATCAGGGAACGTGTCTTCTTGGCCTCCTGCTGCTGCCCTGGTGGCAGACTTCAGGCTCAGGGTCAGGAGTTCCTCAGTCAGTATGTCACAACTCAGTCAGCTTAGTTTCTCTGGGACATCCTGGAAGGGTGAATCCTTTTGGCACTGCCTTTGCCCTGCGTTGGGACTGGACTGGCCAACTCCCTCTTTAGCTAAGGCTGGTCTTAAGCTTGCGATTCTCCTGCTTCAACTGAGTGCTGGGGTTCCAGGAGTGCTCGGCCATGCCTATTTTGATTCTTTAGTGTAAATTCCTGAAAACTAGGCCTTGCTTTCTTCATTCCATTGGACAGTGAGCGCTCCTGTAGCCGTGAAATTGAACTCTAACTTCCTAAGGCATTTGGTGTGTAGGTGTGCTTGTCCCTGAACTGTGTGCATAGCTTCCTGACTTCCTGGCTAATTGGAGGTGGTGGGGTGGTGACTAATCCTTCCCTGACCTGTTCTCCAGACTCCTTCTTGAGCTGTATGAAGCTGCCTCCTTTGTACTGCTTATCAGCCTGCCTCAGGGAAACCACAGACCCTGGCACTGATACTCCTTTTCTTTCCTTCTCCAAGCTGGCTCCTCCAAGACCCGAACATGAAGCTGAGAACAACGTACCGTGGCTTCACTAAAGCAGTGGACCTTTATTTTGACCACCTGATGTCCAGGGTGGTGCCACTCCAGGTAAAAGAAGGAAGACTTTTGGATCCTTTCCTGCCTGCCTTCTTAATAGCAGGCAACCCTTGGTAAACTCCCAGATGAGACTCTTGCAGTTCTCCTCAACACAACCATACATTCTTCACCACTGCGCGAGACCTGGAGGACTGCAATACTTAGGTTTTCAAAGAGTGTGCATCCTAGTGTGGTCTCAGTCAGTGCTGAAATGACAGCTGGGCATGAGGACTCATATTAGTCTGTGCAGCCAGAGCTCCAGTGGGGCTTGAGTAGATAGGATGACTTAGGATCTGAAGCATGCATCTGCAAGAGTCCCCACAACACAGTGACTCAGTGCTGCATGGCACAGCATGCATGGGAGGCCCAGGATAGGACAGAAGAGTGCTGTAAGTACAAAGCTCTAATGGGTGTTTGTTAAAGTACTGCCCTATGCTACCAAAAGGTGCTATACAATTCACATTGACGGTTTAAAACGAATATACTGAAATGAAACTTAGGGAGAAAGCATATTAATATTTTATGCAACAATTATAAGCAATAACAAACAGGAATGGAATTAATTAACCAAGTTGCTTTGTAAAACCACAAAGAATGATGTCCGGAAATTAGCACAGCAATAAAAAACTTGTGTGCTGACAAAAAAAAAAATCACTCTTGGGTTAATGGTTCAGAACATTCATAATAGCATAAGTCAGAATAAACAGCCGGACGAAACAGGTTGTTGGGGGAGAGTCTGAAAGTCAGAGAAGCAAGGAAAAACTTTTATAAATATGTCCTAATATCACTTGAGCCATATTTATATTTACAAACTACTGCCTATTTATAGAAAATATTCATTGCAAATCAGGTGTAACTGAGTGCCTTTTTATTTACTAAACCAGGCTTTGCTAAATAGGAAAGAAGCAGGAATCTTGGAAGTTCTTAGCCGAGGTTTTCCCAGGGAACACAGTTACTGAGGTGGTCCAGCACATTTTGTGGTGGGAGGAGCAGGGAAGTTTGTTCTAGGAATACGTTCTGAGTCATGGGAATAATATAACCAGTCTTGTGCATGGGCAGAGCACAATTGTTTCAGATGCTCTTTTATTGTGTAAAATGTATATAAAAAGCTGGCCATTTCAGTATGCAGTTAGTCATAATTAAATACATAAGACTACTCCTTATCAGAGGGAACATATTCCAAGACCATTAATGGGTGCTTGAGACCACAGATAGGAGTAAAGCCTACATATATGACATGTTCCATTGTGTGTGTGTATATATATATACACACAATGAAGTTAATGGACCAGACACAGTAAGACATGAAGGCTAATAACATCATAAAATAGAACAACTATAGCAATATACTATAATAAAGTCACCAGAATCTCTAATCTTATACTTTAGGGCCATTTTAAAGTACAGCCAGGGCTACTTGAACCTAAGTAGTGAAGTCCCGCAATTCCTCTGAGACTGAGGTGGCCCTAAGTGACTGACAGACAGGTTGTTTACTGCAGGGACAGCCTGGACAAAGGGATGACTTACAGTTAGGTTGAACATGATAGGATGGTGCCAGCTCCCATCAGATTACTCCTCCCATTAAATCTGTGGACAACTTAAAATTTACCAATTGCTTACAGGGAATTTTCCATTTCATACTTTCATACTGTCATTTGTCCTGGGTAATTGAAACCTGCAGTACAAGCCCACGGCTGTATGATGGCTTAAAAACAAACAGCAGCTAAGGAGGCGCTATTCTGTGACAGAAACAACAGCTAGGGGAGCTATGACAGCTTAAAACAATGGGAAAGCTGGAAAAGTTCCGAAAGCCAGAGGTTCAACCAACCAACCAATCAATCAATCAATCAATCAATCAGTCAGTCTCTCCCCCTCCACCCTCAACCCCTGTTGTCTCCTCCCTCACACCTTGGATGGCTCACCTGTGAAGGTGTGCATTCTGTCTCTAAAGTACTCTGCAGACTGTGGCATTTTTTATAAGGACTCTAATCCACTCACGAGGGCTCCATCCTCATGATATAATCACTTTTCAGAGGTTCATAATTTGAGGTTATGATTTCAGCATATAGATTTTGATTGGCACAATTCAAACTTTTAGCCTCCTAGCCCAGGAAAATGTGGAAACACTGCAACTGGGAAGTGGTGCAGACCATTTACAAAAAAAAAAACTTCAGGAACATCTGAAATCACACAGGAGGGAAACGTGAGCTTCAGGAGAGAGCAGGTATAGTGCAAGAACAGGAATTCCATTAGCTTCTAAAATGAGAAGGATGAGGGATATAAGGACAATATCTGAACATAAAAAGGCACTTACAGCAAGCACTTGGTCACCGTTATCCTAAACAGAGAGACACTCAAAGCATTTCCACCCAAATCAGGAAGAAGACAAGGATGTCCACTCTTTCCATACCAACTCAACAAAGTACTTGAAATCTTAGCTAGAGCAGTAAGGGATACAAATAGGAAAGGAAGAAGTCAAGGTATTCATGTTTACAAACAATAGGGTTATATGTAAAAGACCCTGAGAACTCTACCAGGAAACTTCTACAGCTGATAGACATTTTCAGTAATAGTAGCTGGGTACAAAATTCATACAAAAATCAGTAGCTTTCCTATATACAAATGGACAACATATACTGAGAAAGAAATCAGGGAAACAATACCTTTTGTAATAACCTTAAGACTTGTGCAATAAAAATTTTAAGACATTGAAGTAATAAATTGGAGAAGATATTTGAAGATAGAAAAATCTTCTGTGCTCATGAATCAGTAGGATTAATATAGTAAACATGGCCACCCTACCAAAAGCAATCTACAGATTCAATGTAATCTCCATCAAAATTCCAACACAATTCTTTACTGAAACAAAAAAAAAACAACAACCCTGAAACTTCATATGGAAACAACGAAAAATCCAGGGTAGCTCAAACAATCTTGAATAATAAATGTTGGGAGTATCACTATCGCAGGTTTAAAGTTGTGTTACAGAGCCCTCCTAATAAAAACAGCATGAGGTTGGCATTAAAACAGACTTGCCAATCAATGGAATAGAATTGACGATCCAGAGATAATTCTACACACCTATGGATACCTGCTTTTTGGCAAAGAATCAAAAGAAAATACCTACTGGAGAAAAGATAGCGTCTTCAGCAATGGTGCTGGTCAAATTGGATGGCTGCAGGTGGAAGAGTGCAAAAGATCCGTATCACCGTAGACATAACCCAACTCCAAATGGATCAGAGACTTCAGTGTAAAACCCGATTCATTGAATCTGATAGAAGAAAATGTAGAGACTCACACGAACTCATTGGCATAGGAAAGGACTTTCTTTTTTTTTTTTGTTTTTTTGTTTTTTGGTTTTTTGGTTTTTCGAGGCAGGGTTTCTCTGTGGCTTTGGAGCCTGCTCTGGAACTAGCTCTTGTAGACCAGGCTGGTCTTTAATTCACAAAGATCCGCCTGCCTCTGCCTCCCGAGTGCTGGGATTAAAGGCGTGCGCCACCACCGCCCGGCAGGAAAGGACTTTCTAAATGGAACCTATAGCATTGGGGTCCCATAAGACCAACAATTAATAAATGGGTCCTTATGAAGCTAAAAAGCTTCTGTATAGCAAAGGACATCCTCAGTTTACCAAAGTGGCAGCCTACAGAATGAGGAAAATGTCTTTATCAATTGTACATCTGACAGAGGTGATTGATGACTCCACCCACAAAAGGATCTCAGAAACTGTGGCAGCATGCACAAAACCTGTTCAGGTTCAAGCTAGACACAATCCCAGCATGGAGAAGGGGAAGTGAACAGAGTTCACCTCTAACCAAGAAGCTGTTTGGGGTTGCCAGGAGAGGGAAAGTCAGTTTCCTCCAATGGAGTGACACTGGGTATATCAGCCACACCCCAGGGCAGGCCGCATCTCAGGAATAGGTGGAAAACACAAAATACATTGTATGTTTTTTTTCTTTTTTGTTTGCTTGTTTTACTTTGATATTTTTGTCTTTGTTTTGATTTTCTTTTATCATCAAGTGAGAGAGAAAGAATATGGAGTTGGGTGGGTCAGGAAGTAGGGAAGATCTAGGAGGACTCGGGGGAGGGGAAGAATATAATCAAAATATATGAAGAAAACTTAAAAAAGCCAATTAATATTAAAATTAATTTCCATAGACAATGTCATCATGCCTTATCACATACTTTGATAACTGGCTTTTTAAATTTAAAAATTTCTTTATGTTTGAGGGATTTTCAACTATTCTTTCTTCTGCTGCTGCTGTTCCTCCCTCCATTCCTTCTTCTTCTTCTTCTTTTTGTTTTTGTTTTGACAAGGTCTTGCTGTGTAGCTCAAACTGACATCATATTCACTATATACAAGCAGGTCTTGGACTTCCAATCCTTCTAAGCCTCCCAAGTGCTGGGATATCAGGTTCATGCCCTCATGCCTGGTCAGCCATTATTTCTTCAAATACACTGTTGATATAGTTCCTTTTTTAATTTAAATTTTTATTCCTTGAGAATTTTTTGCATGAGTATTATGTTTACGCCATTTCTACCCTGCCTGTCTCTAATTTTTTCCATGTCCTCCCTCCCACTTGAATTATTGACCTCTTCTTTATACATAGATATATTTATATATGTATACACATACATAGTATGCACCTGCTGAGCTCATTTCGTGTTGCTTGTATATTTGCTTATTTAGTGCTGACCACTTCTTTTTGGATAACCCACGGGGAGACTTGTTTCTAGAGAAGGATGACTCTCCCTCTCTCATTTGGCATTAATTGCCCGTAGCTCTTCATCTGAGAGTAGGGCATCTCCTTTTCCTCCTCCTCTTCTTCTGTCCCCTCCTCTTCCATTTCAAAGAATATGTGTATTGATCTGATTAATGGTGTTCCCTAAGTTCATTTGGCCCTGTTCATATTTTTTCATTCATTTTTCTTTTCTTTCCCTAAGGTAGATAACTTCAAATAATCATTTCAAGTTCATTTATTATTTACTTTGTCTAGTAAATCTCTTTCTCTCTTTCTCCCTCTCTCTCTGTCTCTGTGTGTGTGTGTGTGTGTGTGTGTGTGTGTGTGCGCGCGCGCGTGCACGCTTTTTAGGTTTTTCTGAAGTTTTTTCCATGTATTCTTTTACAGTTTCATATATGAAATATTTATAACACATATGTATATGTTCTTTGATCAAAGCCCTCCTTTCCATCAAATGAAGCCCCAACCTTTCCTCCTTTTCTGGTTTGTGGTTCTGAGTATCCAATCTAGGGCTTAGCACATGCTAGCAAAGTGTTCTTCCACTGGATTATGTTCCTTATGTCCATGTTTCCGTGTGTGTGTGTGTGTGTGTGTGTGTGTGTGTGTGTGTGTGTGTGTGTGTGTGCGCGCGCGCGCCTTAAGGCTTTTTGGTTGAACATTAGACATTGAAAAAAACAATTATCTTTCCCTGTCTCTGCAGATGGTCAGGGAAGACCTTCACTAACTGATGGCATTTTGAACTTGGAAAATCAGCCCAGAATGAAGATACACAGTTTCTTATATTTCCTGGATATATATCCTATCCATGCCCAAACCCTGATTTCCTTTGCAAGTCATTGTGATGGATTTAAATTTAGATATTATGGTTCCCATAATCCATTTAGCTTATAATTGTTTATCTGTTTGCCCTAGTATAAGTACGGGGGACCCATCATTGCTGTGCAAGTGGAGAATGAATATGGTTCCTATAACAAAGACCGTGCATACATGCCTTACATCAAGAAGGTAAGGGCTATTTAATTCATTTCTTTACATTCCTTTCCTGAAATATATTACAGATTGTGACATGTTGCCCTAATACACTCCTGAAATTGATACACCATGCCTCCCAACACCACCTTATTGATTAGTGAATTCTTCTCAGTGTTCATTTCTACAGAGTTATCACTTATTTACCCTTTGTTGATTGAGTTTAGTGTGATGTGTTTAGTGCTCACATAGCGTTGTTTGTTGGTTTTGCTCTCTTGGCTTTTTTGAGGGGCCTGCCACCCAGTTCCCAGATAAATCACACATAAAGCCTTATTCTTAGTTATGAATGCCCGGCTTTAGCTTGGGTTGTTTCTTGCCAGCTTTTCTTAAATTATCCCTACTACCTTTGCCTCTAGACTTTTATCTTTATTTCTGTATACCTTTCTTTACTTCTTTCTCTGTGGCTTGCTGTGTAGTTGGGTGGCTGGCCCCTGATGTCATCCTCTCCTTGTTCTCTTGCTCCTAGTTTTCTCATTTGCGGTTCTTGGATCTCCTTCTTTTTATACTCTCTGCCTGCTATCCTGCCCTGCTCCTTGCTGCTGTCTCACTATTGGCCGTTCATCTGTTTGTTAGAACCGTCAGGTGTTTTAGGAACACAGCTTCACAGAGCAGTGTCAACTACAGTCACACACCTGAAAATAATATTTCCCAACAGCAGAGCGTCACAGGGACTAAGAATAAAGGAATTGCCTTAATTAAGTGGAGGTGATGAAAGCTTTGTGGAGTGTCTCCCTCATCGTAGCATAAAGCCACATAGGCGGTTGCACATAGATTTTATTGAGGAAATGTAAAGTCCCTGACTAGCTACATACCATACTCAACCTGAGGACCTCTGGGACGGTGCTCAGGCATCTGATTCTAAAGTGATAGAGAGAACTGCCAGTTCACATGGCATGCCAGAGAAGGATGGCAGGGGACAGCAAAGAGAGGCCTGACATCCAGATCCCGTTTCTCTCCCTTGGTTGCCGAGGCTTTGAATGAATGCCTCAGTTTCCCTAAGCTTCCTTTTATCTTTTATGAAGTGAGGTTAAAAAGAGTGCCTGCCTCTTTTGTGTTATGTGTTATGTGAAGTCAAGAGGCTTGGTACACAGGAAGTTGTCAATAAGCGACTTGGATAGCATCCTTGGCATTTCTTTCAGTGCACTCTGGAGGGCTGGCCGTGGTGTGAGCTCTCTGTGTCTGGCTGACCAAATGCCGATGGTGTGGGCACTGTATCTACACTGTCACCCAGTTTCATTTTCTATCTAGAAATCACTTCTGTTCTCACAGACTGGAGAATGACGCTCACGTGCTCCAGAGTCTAGTCTCTGACTTCATGCCTCTTCCTTCTTACTCTTAGTAGGATACAGGCTGGCTGGGAAGGGTGGGATTCCTCAAACTGGAAAGGAGCAAGGTAAGCCCTTGTCCATATTCTGGACAGAGCACGCATCTAGCTTCCTTGTCCTGGGTTACCTGGAAAAAAGTCTGCTCTGGTCGTTTGTCGGTCTCCCCAGAGCACAGGGCCGTCTCCAGCAGTTGTTTACCAGTGATGCAGCTGAGGAAAGCTCCGAGGAGCATCAGGAGTAGAGACTAGCTCCTTAGGGGACCTTGTCTGTACAGCCATGCTTCCCTGCTGCCCAGAGCTCCACCTGCTTGAGACTCTTGGGAGGATTCTCCCCTGAACTTATGTAACTTCTCCTGGGGGTGTTGGCAAGATGTGCTTCCCACTGGCATTGAATGACCTTGGCCATGATCCCCTCAACGTTCTGAGTCCTACTCTTATCATTTACAAAACGGGCACAAGAATGCCTTTTCCTAAGGCTTCTGAGTGTGTGAGCTCTGTGCTTGGCAGTTGACTGGTACTAAGGAAATAGCAACTGGCCTTTAAAGGGTAAGATTGGAAAATTAATGCCTGTAAAATTAAGAGTGTAGAAAATGAAGTGTTCTGTGTCAGTGAGTAACTAGCTGGTACTTGAAGAAGGTTGTTCCAGGGCTTTTAATAGACATTTCACCAATATTCCTCATGGCTTAAATGTTCCAGCCCCTGTCATCCCTGAGAGTTAGAGCCCCTTCTATTCTGTCTTTACAGCACACGGGGTCTGGCATTAGAGCTGGATGTTACCCCTCTGTTTCCAGAAGAATTAAGTGGAAATAATCATCTTTGAGGACTGTTTGAGTCCAAGGTTCCAGCGTGAAGTCTGTGTGGGTGGACACGTTCTGAGTTCAGCCCCACCTCTCACATGGCCGCTGTAACTGATCATACTTCATTCAGCCCATCTGACACTGTCTGTACCGTTCTGATGTTGGCTGTGGAGAGTGCAGGAGACAGTCAAAGTGCTTGGCATCATGCCTAATGTTCTGACGTTAGCAGTTATTTTGTCCCCAAGCATAGTTTCATTTATGCCCTCCAAGGATTGCTTCGAGTTCTGCTGAGCGTGGACAGTATTTGATGGCCATGCCACGAGGTATAGCTGGGTCATCATAGCCCCTGCCACCAACCAAGCTCACACAGGCTCAGAGAGGGGAAGAGACAGGCTTCTTGTTTATGGTGTGGATGAAGGGGAAATAAAAGTGTCCCACTGGCTACCTGACCCTCTCGCTGCATGGTATCTAGCTCCAGTGAGCCAGCCTCTGAGTAAGCTTATGTGTATCCCCAAACTGATCAGACCTTCAGGAGCAACTGAGGCCCGCCAGAGCTCAGCAGCCTTGTCCTTTGCCACACTCGGAAACCAAACACTTATTGGAACTTTGCTGAATATTGTAGGCATAGACAACATGCAGAGACACACTTTGCTAGATTTCTCTCTTTTTCTGTGGACTACCTCAGCTTCAGCAGTGACCCTGTAGGAGCTCTGAGAGATGAGGACTGAGGTTAACTTGCCTTTTACCCCCCAAACAGGCCTTGGAAGACCGTGGCGTTATAGAGATGCTCCTGACCTCAGACAACAAAGACGGCCTGCACAAGGGAGTGGTTGACGGAGGTACCTGAAGGAGGCTGCCTGCCTGACTCTTCTGCACAGTCCTCTGGGCATGGTCTGAGATAAAAGCAGGAGTTTCCCTGGTGCCTGTGGTGCACAGGGCTTGGTACTCTGGGCTTCAGGGCTATCAGCGTCCACAGCAACTCCCATGGTCCCTTTCTCTTCTTTATAGCAAGTGCCTTACCATAGATCTTCCAGATACCCACCCAAGTACTTGGCCGGCTGTATCTGGTCATTGTTCTTGCTAAGCACGTAGGGCACTCAGTGTGCTACAGGTGGCTGCCCCCATTGGCAGGTTTCCTTTTATCAGAAAACTGTGTTCCATTTCCCTGCAATTGCATCAAACCTTGCAGGTATTCTCAGCCCTCTCCTGCCCGGCACAGCAGCCACTGGCGCGTTCTTTTATCTGTACTTTTCTCCTGGGATGTGTTTTGCCACCTCGGCTGTTGCTGCCTTTCACTGTTGCTGCAATGCCGCAGTACTTCACCGATTCCTCCCTTAAGCTTGTGCCCACCTTAGAGAACGCAGCCCATCAGGCCTGTGGTACACACCTTTAATTAATCCCCGCACTAGGGGAGCGAAGGCAGGAGGGTCAGGAGTCTAAGGCCAGCTTAAGCTACAGAGTGAGTTCCAGTCCAGCCGAGACTACATATATCTCTAGACTCCATATTCTCTAACAGATAAGCTTACGACCCAGATCACCTTGCCTTACCTCTTGAGCTCCAAGTGCTCCATAGAGAAGAAAGAGAAGCACGTTCTCTGAGAATGGCCGAATGGGCTGCCCACAGAGCAACCCCTGGACACCCCTCCCCCATCTTCCTTTCTCCACTGCCTGCTGCACAGCCCCGCACACCCCTGACTGCGCCCCAGCAGCACACCTCAGTCTCCACACCCGTGACCAGCCGAGCTGCTCTCCATTGTATGCTCTTTCCCCGTCTGTTCCACCCTCCTGGCTCTGTTCTGTTTCTCACATACACAGAGCACCCTCAGATTCGGTGACTCTGCACACCTTCTAGGAATCTGCATGGCTCGCTTCCCTGGCAGACTTTGCAATGAGGTTTTCTCTGAGCACCCTGTTAGACCGTGCACCCCATTCACAAAGCCCAGCCCACTCTGCCATTTTGCCTTTTAACCCTTGGAATAGCTGGCTTAACTGAGCTCTCTATCTCCCAGCGGCAGTGGGCTCTGTGGGCCTGGGGCTGTCCTATGCTTGAACATGCGCTCATGCATGATTCATGCTGACAGAGGCTGAAGAGCCCTCCTGTCAGCTGCTGTGAAACTCCTTCCGAGAGCCCTGTGCTATGCCTCTCTGCAGTAGCACCTCCTCCTGTCTGTTCTGTTTGTCTTGTATTTCCCTCTTTAGACTGACCTGTTTGTAGATGGTGACTTTTAACTTGACTTCCCTTTCACAATACCTGGCATGGTTGCCTCTGGGAATGACTGTTGGGTAGATGGGGAGGAAAAGGCTCTTATCTACAGCACATAAGGTGAATGAAACGTTCACGCTCCTTGGTTGTAATAATCAGTAGTGATTCCTGTTAGTTCCACAAGGTGGCACCATCCACTCATGTTTGCTAGCAAGGCCCATGTGATGGGGGTTATGGGGTGTGAGCGCCTATAAAAGGCCTTTGAAGGTGTTCTCTCCATTCCCACCCATACTCCCCTGCAGGCTCCCACACTTGTGCAGCTGAGATCATTGCTGACTGAAATGATTATTTTTAATTTAAAAAGTTAAAGCATTCATTCCTATGGCCTGTAAGTAAAATAATAATATTTTTAAAAACTTATCAAAAAATACACCTTCCTCCTCATCTCATTTCCCAGAAACAACCATCTGAAACTGTACCTTTCTCTCTAACTTTCACCTTGCCTTCCTGTTCCTATACAGCCCACACATGCAACTCTACATCTATTGGCTTAGCGTTCTAAAGCTGTCCTCCTGTTCCCGTGGATGGCTGGGCTTTCCTGGTCTCACACACCTTCCCTTTCTCACTGGTGCAGTTACAGGACTGAAGAGCATCTTCCCTGCAGGTCTGCTGGTGGGCTGCGCTGCTCTGCAGTGTGGGAAGCTGCAGGTCTGTTGGTGGGCTGTGCTGCTCTGCAGTGTGGGAAGCTGCGGGTCTGCTGGTGGGCTGTGCTGCTCTGCACTGTGGGAAGCTGCAGGTCTGCTGGTGGGCTGTGCTGCTTTACAGTGTGGGAAGCTGCAGGTCTGCTGGTGGGCTGCGCTGCTCTGCAGCGTGGGAGTCAGGTGGCGAGTCAGAGTTCTTAGGTCTCACCTTTGGTGGAGCCACCATCCCATTTGCTTTTCTTTCATCTCAGATCTTCCTCTCTTTCCTTCCCTGCTCATGCTCTCTCTCTCTCCCTCCCTTTCTCCCTCCCTCCCTCCATCCTTCCCTCCATCCCTCCCTGTCCCTCTTTCTCTTTTTCTGTTGTGGGAGTTACATGTAGCCCAGACCTGAAATAATCACATGGAAACTATATTATTTGCAATACCGTTTAGCCAATAGCTTAAGTGTATTTCTAGCTAGCTCTTACATCTTGGATTAACCCTTTTCTATTATTTTATGTTTTACCACAAGCCTCGTGGTTTACTGGCAAGGTTCCAGCTGGTGTCTCTGTCTCCTGCTGAGGCTACATGGCGTGCTCTCTGACTCCGCCTACTCTCTCCTCCTCTATCTGCTTGGAATTCCTGCTTTTCCCTATTCTGCGCTGCAATAGGCCCCAAACAGATTCTTTATTAATCAATAGTGTTCACAGCATACAGAGGGCAATCCCACCCCCACCCCCCCATACAGTTCAGGCTGTCCTCAAGCTCACGACCCTTTTGCCCTGGCCTCCTGAGTGGACTTCCAAGCATGTACTGCATGCATGCATGCATGCATATGGGGCTCATCCTGACCTTTGTCCCCAGCTTTGTCACTCCCCCATCTCTCCTAGTAAATGTCTTCACAGAGACCTCTGGAGCTCTCATTCTATGCCTCCTTTGTTTGTAAACATTTTATTTGTTCCTTTCATTAGTTCTGTGTGCCCTGACTTTCTGTTAGGATTGTACCCAGTTTTTGATGAGAGATGAAGCTCTCAGGATGGGTAAAGGAAGTGAGCATTTCTCCTGTGGGGGAAAGGGTGCCATGGGGACTGTCAACATCAGCAACCTCAAATATCAATATCTAGAGCTAGTACAGAAGCCGTCTCTGGTTCTTGCACAGATATTTGAGGAACAAATTTGAGAGATGCTTAGGAGCCCCTTGCTCAGGAATCCCCTCCAGCCCTCGCTTCTACTCCTCACCCCATGCTCCCAGGGGATTGCTTACTGTCAACCCCACTGAAGGGATGGACACTGGAGCAACGGAGGCTTGACAACAGGGCTGGGAGGGTGCCTGTGGATGGAGAGGGTCCCTTCATGGTGCTCAAAGTGGAGGAAGGACTTATGGGATCTGGAAGAAAGAAACAAACCCACCCTCCTAGGCCTCTCCATGGTTTTCACTTTCCCAGGCTTCCTTGGCACTTTGTGCTCACATCCCTTCTGCGTTTGCTCCCTGCAACTACTTTCTATCCCTGTCTTGAATTTGATGGCATGTCAGGATGACAGGACCTAGGTGTGTGTGTGTGTGTGTGTGTGTGTGTGTGTGTGTGTGTGTTTAGCTAGCCCTGTGCATTGGGTTGACTTTGAGATTTTAAACAGGCTTCCTGAAAGGAATGGTTAGCTTTAGACCGGGAGAGTTCTAGTTGGGGATCTTCCCCTGTGGGTTGCTAGAAGACAGTGACATTGCAGGATACTGTCTTGGTGTGAAGGGTCCTGAGTTTGCAGCCCTACTCTGCTGCTCACAAATCGTGGACCACGAGGGAAATTTCTGTACCTTCACTGTCTTAGCTTTGTTTTCTTTGCTGGTTACCATGGCCTGATCTCCTGAAAAGACTGGGACTGGCCAGTCATTCATCTGCCGCTGACCATTCAAGTGGACTGTAAGCAAGGGTCCCTGGAGTCAAGTTCTACAGCTGGCTGTGACGGTGGCAAGGCCATGGCCACCAGCTAGCAGTGGCATTTTTCTTGAGTGTGCATTTCACTTATGGAAAGCTGTATACAATACTGGTTACATTTTTAAAATAAACACATCATGGAAAAGAGTAGACTGAATTCTTATCAAGAAATGAGACTTGAGTCTTCATTGAGATCATTGCCCTTGGTGTACAAAGGCGTGCTGTGTAGAGCTCAGGCTCTGGTTCCTACGGCAGTAGTTCAGAGTCTTTACTCTGCCTGCAGACATTACAGCCAGTAAAAAGAGATGCTGAGTGTTGTGGCTCTGCTCTGTAGTGAGTGGCAGAGTTTCCAAGAACAACAATATAGGCAAGTCTCTCGGCATCACAACAGCCAGCCTCTCATGGGAGGTGGGAACAGTATTTGCACTAGCTATATTTTTTCATGCTGGTGGATTGAAGATTTGGGTAAATCGAAAAGTCTTTATGACTTCAAGACTATACCTTTTCTTTCTCTGTTGCCTTCCCAGTGCTAGCCACCATCAACTTGCAGTCACAACAGGAGCTGAAGGAACTAAACAGTGTTCTCTTATCTATACAGGTAGGTCTGGCCCAAGGGATGCTGGGGATCATCTAGCTTGAGTGCAGGGATTCCATATGCCTGCACCATGCCTGGAGTTCTGTGATGGGGAGGACTCTTAGCTCTCCCAGCCTCTTGGCTCATGCCACATTCCCTGGGAGGGAAGCAGCTTAGCGGCTCTGCTCTAAAGTTTTGCTGTGTAAACTGATGCCATCCAAGTGTGCTGCGCTCTGTTGAGAAGGGCACCTTTTGAAGCTTTTTGGCTTTTATGGGTTCCGCAAGCCACAGCCTTGCTTTGAGAGATTGAGAGTGAAAAGAAGCCCCTCTGTCCCATAGTATAGAAGGTTTCCTTTCCTAACCTTTAGAGTCTCATTAGCACTGGGAATGTTTCTGTTATCCTTAGGACGGGAGGCCTAGTTGTTTCCATGTTGAGACGAGAGAGAGAGGTTTCTGGGTGTGTTTCACCTTCTTCAGAGTAATGGTCACACATAGCCCCATTCCAGTTGATGTCTCTGGTTTGTGTGTCTCTCCTAAACAGACAGATGTGATTGGGGCCAAGTTATATCCCATGTGCAGAACAGAGAGCCTATCTTGGCCTGGCTTATCGAAGGGTGTGAATGCCCCCAGCTTGCCCCCACCCATTGCATATCCACCAGAGTTCTGGAGTGAAACTGATAAGAGTGTATTGACATGGCTAGATGCCCATGGGGATCCTGAGCCAACACAATGGGCATACTCGAGGGCCACTGAGTAGGTTGTTTGTTCCAGCTGTTGGCCTTTCGGAGTAGGGATGGTATCCTCAGGTAGTGAAGTCCTAACGACAGGTAGTACCTTGTAAGGTAAATATGTATGTACGGTATGACTACTCCTGCAGTATAGATGGTGGCCAGGAAGGGGCTAGAAGGACCTTAGGAGGAGGACCAGTCTGGTCGCTGGTAGACTTCCCAGAGGGGAGGGAGAATGTAGGTACATGTTTGGGTTCAAGTGGAACTCTTTCTTCTCATTTTTCTTTCTCCCAGCATGTCTTAGGTCTTTTCTCTGTAGGGGTGCCTGGTCTGTCTTCCTTCATGACTGATTATAGGGCCTCTGTCTTTAAGAGTCTGTAATCTACATGGGAAGAGAGAATCACGAGATATTGTCTCAAAGTGGCTAAGCAGAGTTGCAGTTGAGTGCTGCCAAGGGAAGTGCAGATTCCTGGAGCTGCTTAGGATCCACTTGGCCATCTATTGTGGGACTTTGGACACATTGTTTGGTTTCTCTTTTTCCTTTAATTGAGTAGGTATAATGAGAACCTTGACTTGAATAAGATAATGTTTGAAAAGTACCTCACTTCATTGGGAATGGAAGGAGTGACTTTGTTGGTCCCTAAAAAACCTGCCATTCCAGTGCCACCAGGCTGGCTGTCCTATCAGCAGAATGGCACTGCTGAAGTACTTTCTTGTATAGTCCATGACATCTGCCCTTGCTTAAATAAAGGGTTTTGTCTAAAGGGCTTCATTGAATGGACACTAGAGATCCCAGTACTGGTTAACTCTGGAGTGTTCATTAGTCCTCGTGTGTATGCCCAGTGAGGAAGGTGATTTGTGCTAGAGATTTTTGAGTACTTCCTATATACCACAGGTTTATACACATCATTTGATCTTATTCTCCCAGTGAGCGTAGGTGCCAGCTACTGTTACAGCTACTGCTATTCGTGGTCAAGCAAGCAACACCCAGAAGATAGTCAGCTTAGGGTTGGCTGCACCACATTCTGCAACGAGACAGCTTGGTCCATTCTGGACATTCACTCCTTCCCTACACCACAGAAGGCCTCAAGCAAACAAATCTTCTGTTGGCACTAAAGGTTGTTGGAATTTAGGACTTTGACTCTGCTTTTCCCTTTGGGGTGACTTAAATGTGTGCATAGTATGGCATGTCTTGGGATGTAGACAGTTTGTAAAGAAATCGAAGTTACTCCTTGCTAAAAAAAAAAAAATCCTGTGGCTATGCCGGATTTTACTCAGGTACAGTGGTACTTCCTATACCATGGACTATTAAGTGTGCCCCGTCTCTCTGGGACATGTTCTATTCCTTTTTATGCAGTTTCAAATGTCAGGCCAGCCCATGAGAGAGGATACTTAATCAGCTGTCACTGAATAAATGAGGAATACTTCCTGGCCCAGAGCATGAAATCTCTTATGAGTCTTTTACACCTGCCTAGGTGTTTTCAGCTTTTGCAAACGTGGTGGAACCAAGCATAGTCCCCAGATGGTCTCCATATGCTTGGAGAAAGCAGATGTCACTTCAGTGTTCTGAAGTAACAATTAAGACTTGATCAATATCCTAGAGAAGGTATGGATCCAGAGTGTAGCTGTAGAGCTTGCAACATGAGTAGCAGCTCTGTCAAGATCTGATGCTCTGGTTTAGTTCTGTAAACTGTTGTTTAAATCAGAATTGGAAGAAGACCCATCCTGAAGCCTGCTGACTTCCAGATACAGGGAAGCAGTAATTTTGGCTTGTCTGCATCCACAGTGTGGCTTTCGAATGTACTCATCCAGAATAGGACATTCTTCTTCCCTGGTAGAGGGTAGGCAAATGTTGTCTTGAGCCATAATGAAATCCAACCAATGTTGGAAAGGGTATCTAAGGTAGTTGGCAAATTCTGATGAAGTCTTAGTTTGAGCATAGACTTGTGTCTTCTTGCTAGCACCCATAATGCACTCTCAAAAGCACATTAAACATCAACTCTGGTAGCTACTTCTACATTATACCAGCAGGTGGTGGGGCCACGCGTGGTGAGTGAATGTTCTTCATCTGTGCTGTGTACCTAGAAGTCTCTCAGGCAAGGGGTAGATGGCCAGGGAGGACAAAGGTACTGGGGTTTCTTCCAAGAAGGGTGCCCCTCTCTCCCTTTGGATTAGCCAATCTTCCTAATTCTCATTTCATGGTACCCAGGGGATTCAACCAAAGATGGTGATGGAGTACTGGACAGGGTGGTTTGACTCATGGGGTGGCGCCCACAATATCTTGGATTCCTCTGGTGAGTGCTTTATTTTGCCTACATCTAGTTTGTATGTTGACCCTGAGCAGCAATGTCTTCCATTCCTTGGCCTAATGCATGGAGTTAGAAGATGCTAGGTTCCTGGGATCATTTGTGTTCATACTCAGCTCTTGATATTTCAGAGTCTTGACTTGAAATAATGGTAGGACTTTCATCATTGCTTTTCTCTGTTTTTGTAATTAGAAAAGTATCATACTTATTACAAATATCTAAGAACTGTAGGAAAGTTTTAATATATGTATTTACTAGTCCCCTTCATAAAGTAACCTACAGGTCATTATTAAATGAAAGTACTTATTTCCTGCAGATATATCAGTACTGAGTATTAAAATGATTTTTTAAAAAAAATTTCCAGTTTACTAGGTCAGTATTGAGTTTGCATTTACTGTATATATCATACAAATATCTATCAATTGACATTTTATTTTGTTGTCGAATACTCTCTTTGCATATCCTTGGCTCCTAGTTAAGAGAAGACTTAGGGATATAGTCAGGACTATTGTGTATTAGGGACCCATCTTTTTTGCATTTCCTTGGGGGCAGAGTAGCCACTGGGTAATATGGGTAGTGTAGAAACAGCCTACTGGCTACCTATTGTCCATGGCAAACTGACCCAGTGATGAAATGGACCTGGAGGGAACTGGGATGTGGGCTTCCCTTGTGCTCTGACCCATTCTAAACACCCTCCTCCTTGTTTTCCTTGAAGAGGTCTTGCAAACAGTATCTGCCATCATCAAAGCCGGCTCCTCCATCAACTTGTACATGTTCCACGGAGGCACAAATTTTGGCTTCATAAATGGAGCCATGCATTTTAATGATTACAAGGCTGATGTCACCAGCTATGGCAAGTATCCCAACTGGTTCTTCCTGTTCCTCCCCAGTGTTTATAGGGTTGAAGAGGTTGGAGAGTCCTTTAGAAAGAGTTTCTGTCTCCTTTCATGACTTTGGCTATATAATGTCCAGGGAAGGTATAGGCTTTGGCTGACTATCACTTCAAAACTTCTGGAGCAGTAGGTACCTGTGGACACCTTGCTTCGTTGAGGGAGCTCTTGGGGGACCAAGGGAAGGGAGGCAAATCTAGAGTGATAGGGGTAGGGATAGACTTCCTCCTTCTTAGGCCCTTGAGAAGGTTTGATGTTGGCCCCCCTACTTCATAATAAAGGTGCTTTTCTTCAAAACTGCTGGTTTGAGAACTCTGTTCCCCCAACCCAGTTCCTCCTCCTTTCTTCTCTTTTCTTCACCCCTTTGCACTGTTCTGGGGACAGGAGAGACTGTGAAAGGTCAATGGCTGTCTTGCAGACTATGATGCTGTATTGACAGAGGCTGGAGATTATACTGCCAAATACACCAAGCTTCGAGACCTCTTTGGAACCTTCTCAGGTACAAACAGGCAGCAGATTCAAACATCCACTTGGGTCCATGCTCTTGCCCAGAGCCTTGGAGTTTCTGCTGTCTTGCTATCCTACCTCAACTCCAGCTGATCCATATTCAAGAATACTCTAAACTACCAGGAATGTAGCTAAGTAGAACTCTTGCCCAGCATGTGTAAGGCCCTGTGTTGCACCCTGAGGACTGCCCAAAATAAGCAAGCAAGCAAGCAAGCAAGCAAGCAAGCAAACATTCTAGAGAAAGAAAGTTTGAGAGACTATTTTATCATGGTGTGCCCCTTTGTATTTGACGCATACTAAGCCTATTTATGACATATGAAGACACAAGGAAGCCCTTCCCTTGTTGACACCTTGTGTTCTAGAGTAGTTCCAGCCCTGAATAGGGCCAGTGGTTAATATTGCTGTCAAGATGAAAGGAGTGCATTGAGCTGTGGGTATCAGGCTGGAGGAGACAATGAGGATTGAGTCTTGAGGGAGGGCCACGGGCCATGGTTTCTGTTGCAGGTATCCCTCCACCTCCTCCACCTGAACTTACTCTAAAGATGATCTATGAGCCAATGAGGCCATCTTTCTACCTCTCACTGTGGGATGCTATCCTGCTCTTGGATGATGTAAGTACTACAGGCTGGGCATCAGGGGTAGTTATCAAGAAGATGGAATTCTGGAATGAGCAAAGCCACTCAGTGGCATTGAAGTTTCTTCGAAACCAGGGACCTGAGCAAAGAGAATGCAGGGGTGCTGGAGTAGGAATTGGGAAGGAACAGAAGAGCTTGAACTTGTTGCCCCCTTCTTTGGCCTCAGGGGTGGGCCTGGGTCATGAATAGAACAAAGAGTGGAGGGAGGGATGATTCTTCCCCCATGGAGAAGGAAGAGGGCACCTGCTCTAGTTCATCCTTTTGTGATGCAGAAATGATAGTGGCTTAAGGATTCTAGTAGATTACAGGACTCTAGTGTACTCTCCCTTTTCCTGCTGACCTTATTTCTGTGACTCTAATATTAGAGCCATGAGTTTAAGCTAGTAAGAAGATGGAATAGAAAAACGAGGTTAGAGAAACCTTGCATCCTGTCCTTGATGTTCTTGCTGCTTATGTGAAGACTTTGACTTAGGAGCAGCCTGGCTCCTGTGCCTTCTTGTGTCTCCTTATGTAGCCAGTCCAGTCTGAGATTCCCATCAACATGGAGAACCTGCCAGTAAACAATGGTAATGGGCAGGCCTTTGGGTACATTCTATACGAGACCACCATCTTTTCATCTGGCGTCCTCAGTGGCCTGGTGCGCGACAGGGGGCAGGTAGGAGCATCTCCTCTGAATTCCCAGCACTTTGTAGTGAAAAAGCATGGTAATACGTACCTTATTCTCTGCCTTCAGAACCATCTGTTGCCAGTGTATAAAGCTGTCTCTCTCCATTAGCACCCTCGTAACTGTGGTGCTCACGTCCCTCCATACCCATCCAGCACCTTCCTAAGTCTCTACAATGGCACTTGTTCTGTTGTTTAGCAGAGGCTCCTTGCTTCTTCTGTGTTGACCATGATTTTCACCTGCTCATTTGGCAGGTCTTTTTGAACAGAGTATCCATAGGATTCTTGGACTACAAGACAACAAAGATTACTATCCCCTTGACCCAGGTTTGTTATTCCAGAGAGCTGGGTAATGGCTGGGAAACTCAGTAGGGGTCAAAGAGGAAAACCAGGAAGCCAGGAAGCTCCCTAATTAAGAACTGGGGAAGAGAAGGGCACACCTAGCTTTCTGATCGGTTGGGGCTCTCACTTCCATTCTCAGAGCGTAGGGAATAATAGGAACACAGAAATTCCCAAGTATAGCTGAACTATCAGGCAGTGATAACTGGTTACTGTGTTCCTGACAGGGTCACACCATGCTGAGGATCTTGGTGGAAAATCGTGGGCGAGTCAACTATGGGGATAATATTGACACTCAACGAAAAGGTGGGTCCTACTATACACTAGGAGAAAAGCTGTCGTCACTCCTCAGGCTTGTTCATCTGTTCGCCACTGAGCACATCAACAGGCCACTGGGCCCCTCTCAGGGAGGTGGTTTGTGGAGGCCTAATGCAGGGAGGTGGCCTGAGGATATCACTGCAAGACAGATGGCTCATGGAGGTTTATTGAAGGGAGATGGTGCCTGCTTTACCTGCATGCAAGTCCTGGTTAATGCATCAGGAGGATTTGGCCACTTTCCCTTTAGTGCTTCATAACTGGATAGTTCATGTACCCCTGGAAGAGGCTCCATAAGCCATGAGCTGGCCTCTCAGCCTTTATATTGAAATCTGCTTTGGTGGGCATGGGCCTCTCTGTTTGCAGGGCTGTAGGTAAGGAGCAAGAAATGGGAGTATCCTGGAGTCCAGGAAAGAATATAATACACCTTTGTTCTTGGGTCTTCACACTGGATTTCTGTTCTCATTTCCCTCAGGAACACTCATAGGCAGTGCTCTGGGCTCAGGGGGAAGCGAGACGCGCAGTGAACACACTGCAGTTTGCTTTCACACCCCTCCATGAGTACCCCTCCAGGACACTTGCCTGTGTCCCTGGCTTTCTGAATCATTAGACATTTAGTCCCTTTCTTTCCCCTGTCTGTTTATATGTGAGTAGTTTCCAGAGCAGTTTAAAGAGGGAACTAAGTTAAAGTAAGATCTTCCTATGACGAGGAGTTGAGAAAATTCCATATCTCTTCCTCCATCTGCACTTGTAGTGGAAGAAACTTTCACCTCTCTTTCCTGGTCAGGAAATGCTCATGTCCAGAAAGGAATGTGGCCTCAGCCCTTAGAGCTTCCTCTCCAGAAGAGCCTCAGATTCGTTATTATAGTCCCATCTAGGCCACCATCCTAGACCCTCAACGGTTTTCCAGTATTTCTCCACAGGCCTTAGCACCTTGCTTAGTCTTCCTTCTCTGGAGCCATCTTAGCTCCTTGGTTGTTCTGGAGTTAGGAAGACCTGTCAGACTGTCCAGTCTTTATATCCCTGGGATTTTAATTGAGTGTGCCCTGACCATCTGTAGAATCCCGCCCTCTTGGCCAGTCTGTGTTTGCAGGTCACAGACCTTTCCTACAGAAATACATGCGCTCACATGCATGTCCCTGCCGTGTAGCCTGCTCCAGGACCAGTTTAAGGTGCTGAGCAGCTGCCCTTCCAGAATGCATGTGCTTACTGCTAGACACCTCTGTGATCTTATCATATCTTCACCATTTAGATGTCTTTAAAGCTAACTTTAATCTTAGGTTGTACGGAGAGTTCTGGATGATTGACCAGGTCTTCTACTCTGAGACCCTCATGATCTGCAAAATTAGACTCTTTGTCACCATTTAGCCACATGGTCTTGCCAAAAGAGGTCAGATGCCAGATGTCACACCCTAACATCTCAGCTTTGTTTCCATCCTTGGGTGTACTGCTCTTTATGTCAGATCTAGGGCTTGACAAACAGTGGTCTTGTTTATTGCCACTATTTGACATCTCAAGGGAGGCTTTAATCCAAGTGCAAAGTTCCTTAGGCAGCATCTGCTTTAGGGAAATCCTTGTTTCATCTTTCCTGGATTGTCTGCACATGCCCTGACTGTGTCTATGCCGCCTGTCTCCTGACTGGGGGCTTGCTCATCTTTCTTTGCCCACTTTCTCCAGGTTTAATTGGAAATCTCTATCTGGATAATAATCCTCTGAAAAACTTCAAAATCTACAGCCTGGATATGACAAAGCCGTTCTTACAGAGGTGGGTCCCTGAGAGTCTGGTATATGAGGTCATAGCTAATATGTAGCAAGAGCCAGGAGTGCCTTGGCCTTCCTTCCAGGATTCTGCAGAGTTACAAACAGACTCAAAGGCCAAAGTGATGAGGGGTAGGACTAGCTAGAACCCATGTTTTCAGACTGGGAAATGCCCATCCTGCTCTCTTGCTACCATCCTATGACCTGGTTGGCGGGCATGTGACTTCTGGCCTTGTTGCGGGGAGGGATGTGCTTTAGGAATTAGCTGAAAGTCTGGAAGCAGATGTGAGATGGTCCTTCCCTCCTTTCCCTGCTTACATCCTGTTCTTAGGCTCATCATGGACAAGTGGAGTTTCATTCCCAAAGAGCCCAGCTTTCCTGCTTTCTTCCTGGGTGCCTTGTCAGTGGGCATTTACCCCTCTGACACATTTCTGAAGCTAGAGGTTTGTAGGACCCCTTTCCTTTCCTGTTTTCCCATTTTCTTGGGGCTCTGAGCCCAGTTGGCTTCAGTGGAGTGCTCTGTAACACCTGTGCCTAGAGACCTCCTTGTCTTTCTGTGTTGCTCCATATTAGGAACCCTGTGACTTCTCTTTCAGAGGAGTGGGCTCAGAGCAGAAGCACCGGTGGTACTTCTCAGTGCGTGGGTGGGTTACTGTGGACAGTCTGAGGTTGACTACCCTGCTCATAGCAGTGGGGTGGGTTGACTTACATGGATATCAAATGTTGGTTCACTTTGGTCTTTCAGGAGCATGTATTTCTCACTGCGTCTGTTTCTGGTGTGACTTTACCTTTGGGGATTTTGTAGTAAATCAAGACTTTCTCCCTATTTTTTCCCCAAGGGCTGGGTGAAGGGGGTTGTATTCGTCAATGATCAAAACCTTGGACGCTACTGGAACATAGGACCTCAGAAGACTCTCTACCTCCCAGGTGTCTGGCTAGAGAAAGGACTCAACAAGGTGGGACTACTTCTAGGCTCTACCCCCTTTCCTTGTAACTCTCTTCCCATCCCTGTTCTCCTGCTAGGAAAGGGTGAATATTCTGGCCAACTTGTTCTTCTGCTTTGCTTGGTGATGACTCTGCACTCTCCGCTTCCTGCCTCCTTCCATCCTCATCCCCACACCCTTCCTCCCATCCTGCTGTCTCATTGCGCTCCCATATAGCTGCAGGGTAGGCCTCATAGTTCAACCCTTGTTTCCCACAGGTCATCATCTTCGAGGAGACGATGGCAGGCTCCACGGTACAGTCTACTGATACCCCCTACCTGGGCAGGAACCAGTATGTTAACTGAACAACAGTCCCGGCCTTCTTGCTGTGGTTGGCAACTTCCTTCCTTCCTCTGTTACAGGAGGGTCTTCATAACTAGCAACCTCAGGGAACAAAGGGCTATAGTCAACTCAAACCAAAATCCTAAACTTGAGGGGACTACAGAGAAGATGGGGTAGCATTGTTTAGGATACCCTCATACTGAAATGGCTTCTCTCCTGGTTTTGTGGTTGAGTCCCTTTCTGCTCCCCTAATCTTTCTGGGGAGGCCATAGAGCCATCTCCGAGGGTGGAGTATATAGTTGGAGCACCTTCAAAGAAGGTGCTGAAGCTGGGTGGGTACTGCCCTCTTCTGGAAGTGAAAGCCTCATCAGGCCAACCTACAGGATACCGGAAGGCTTTTTAAATATCCTAGGAGAGCATGGCCACATCCTGGAGCGCCACTCTCTGCTCCTGAATTTGCAGGTCTGCCACTGTTTGTAGAGCGAAGAGAAAGCATGTCTTACTTGAGTCAACTTGATTTATGTTTCGACTTTCCTCAGCTAGTTCTGGGGTTCTGGAAGAAATATACATCTTTTCCTTTTCATTCTGTCTCTTAGGACATTGAATCAGTTACTAAGCTGGGCTTAAGAGAAATAGACATGTTCAGTACTTATCTTCCTAAGTTAAGAGAGCATTTGCTATTGTTTTGAGTGAGGAGGGGAGTCACCAAAGAGGAACAGCTTCACCAGGGGAGGAGCTGGGGATTTCGGCAGAAACCACCTCATATTCATGCTCTTTGGGAGGGAATGGCAGAAGGCTCAGCTAAGTGGCACCAGGCAGCTGCTTCTGACCCCACAGAAGAATTTGGGGTTAGCTACAAGCCACAGGTCTAACATGGGCCTTGTTTCCAGCTCAGCTGATTCACTGAGCACTCCTTCCCCTTACTAAAAAAGCAGCAGGGAGGAGGGAAAGCAGCCAGCGTCTGCCCTGTTGTCTCAGTCCAGATTGGAGATTCTTGTTCTAGGGATTGAGTGCAACGGCTTGCTTTGGATTTGCCACCCTAAACTGCAATAAAGCAATAGATTTGAAACAAATCTTCTTTGTGGATGTCTCCAGCTTGTCTGTGCCACTTTAAGCAATAGGAGAAGGATCCAGACACTGATGGTACCCAACTGGTGGATGGCACATGCCCTGGCTTCTTACCATTTTTCCTGATTTCAGTTTTCTTTGAAATGTCATTGCGTTAAGAACAATCCAATCTCATGCTGGTGGATAAGAATAAGAACATTCTAGAAAGCCAAAACCACAATATATAACTTAGCCATAGGTGATAGTGTCTATTCATAAATTATATTTGACATGTACTACTCTAAGCTGGCTATCTTCAATAACAGTGAAAATTAAAGAACACACATCTGTGAGCACAGTGTCCCTAGAGAAGCCCAGTGAAGATGGATCAGGCAAGCGTGGGTGAACGAGAGGCTCACAGGCTGGCAGGCTGGATCCCTGAGTGTTGCGGAGTCAGGGTGTGCAGGCTGGTGTGCAGCACTGAGCTATGAGCCCTGCTAACTTACTTGTGAGTGATCATGAGGGCACAGCCCATGTCTCACTGGGTCTGAGAAACTGAGTTTGTTTTTTCTCTTTCTCTCTCTCTTTTTTGGATGTCATCATGTTATGTGGCCTTGAACTTTCAGTTCTCCTGATATAGCTTCCCAGGTACTGAGAGGATAAGGTTGTTCCATCATGCCAACTCGAAGGGAGCTTTTTTTAAAAAGTCCTTTATTTGTTTTTAAAGTCTTAAAATAAAATTATACGATAATTACTTGTTTACTCTGTGTGTGGATTAGGTGTATGATTGCCACGGGGTATGAATGATCAGAGGACAGCCTCCTTGTGGGTTGTCAGGGTTGACAGCGAGTATCTTTACCCACCAAGCCATCTTGCTGGCCCTTCAAAGGGTTTTTTTAAAGTGCAGATTACAGATGATGCTTGAAGAGCAAGTCAGACCAAGTCCCCAATTTCACCCATGCTTGCAGGTTCTTCCTGAGATGACTTGGACTATCAAGCATCCAGCTAAGATGTAGATGAGTCCAGGACTACTTGCGTAAAAGCCAGAGCCAGAGAGCAGTGTTAAATTGTCACTTTGTCTTGCATTACGTAAGAGTGTGTTTCTACAAAGCTACATTGAGCAGTGCTGTCCTTCTGTAAGGGCGCAAAGAATTCTGAGTTACAGTTTTATGCATACATGAGCAGGTATGTATTGGGCTTTTCAAGATAAGGTCTTTCTGTAGAAACATTTTTCTCTGCTTCCCCAGCCTGTGCCGGCTGACCTTAGTGACCTTGGCTCTCCAGAGTGACTAGTTTACCCAGATCCTGTGTGCCATGAAGCCCATCTCAGTCCCTCCAGAGTACCTCCCCTTAACCAACGTGCCCTTAGACTTTGCTCACCCATTATTTCTCTTGTCTACTGTGTGGGTCACACCTGTGGGATCCTGACACCAACATTTTTCAGTGTCGGTTCCCATCCTCACTGCAAGTATGCGGAGAGCTGACCCTGACTGTCTGTTGCACGTGCATGACAGGGTCAGAAGCAGAACTCCATTCTCATGGGCCTTCTACCCTCTGTCCTGTATCAACAAATGGAAACTCTGGCCTGTGTCCTGGATCATTTTGGCTGCTGTCTCTTCATTCCACACCCAACCCTTCTTAAGCATGTTTAGATGCAGCCACTCCCCTGACTCCAGAGCTCATGCTCCCATCCCAGCCACCAGCATCTTGTACCATGTTTATCGTAGGGGCTGCCTCCCCAGCCCCCTGCCTTGGCCCATTTATCCTCGGCACAGGAAACAAAGTGGCTCTCGAAGGTCAGTTCCATCAGTGGCTCCTAATTTCACTTAGAGTAGAAGCCAAAAGCTTTATCCTGGTCTCAGAGGCCAGCTGATTCCGGCTTTCTTTCTGACTTGCCAACCACATCTCCTATGTCACTGCTCCCACCCCTGCCCCCCTGCCCCCTGCCCAGTCAATTGCAGTCACGTTACTCTTTTTTCCCCCCTGAGCTATAGGTATGAGAAACTCTCTGCACACAGTTGGGGACGTTTCTCTCTGATCAGGATGGTCTGCCTCAGCTGCATGTTGGCATGCTGCTATTCGGTTCCAGGCCCCTGCATCAGGGAGGTCTTTCTTGCCATGCTTTATGGAACTTCAGCCCCTCCCACTACTACCTTCCATCCTCTCCAGCAGTTCCGCCCTTCTTCCAGCACCTCACATCTAAAGTGCTGCGTGAGTGCTGTTGTCTGTGTCCTGGATTCGGTGGGTAAGCTCCATCATGCTGGATCCTGACTAGAAGAATGCCTATTCATAGCAGGCACCTGGGAAATATTTGTTGGCTGGCTAAATTAATAAATAGACTAAAATAAGGCAAGGCTGAAGAGGATTACAACTGTTAAAAACCATATTTGACTTTTAATTTTGAAAACAAATTAAATAGAGTTAAATTAAAACAGACCAGATGGTGCAGCAGCTTGGGCTCCACCCTCACACCAGCCTCTGCCTGTGGAGCTCCTAAACCCCTGGCTTGACTCCTCTGTGGTGGGGCTTTCCAGCAAGGGAACAGGGAACAGCCTGGGTTTGGAGAACAAGTTGTCAACATGGACCCAGTTCTATTTGTAACAGACTCATTCTCAAAGGCTGCAGTCCACTGGGGTTGGAATTATAAATAAATACACATGCAGCTAAGAGAGGATATTAGGTGAAAACAACTGAACTAACATCTGCCAAAAATAATAACAATAATAAAACCCCCAGTTTATTTTCCATTTTCAATTTCCTAAAAAAGGAGCACTGGGTTTTGGCTAAGAAGGCAGCCTCTGCAGCTGGTCTGACCTTGGCATTCACTGTCAGTTTCTATGAATGGGCAGCAGAGTGCCCAGACATAAACTCACTCATCGGATAGATGCCCTGTGCCTATTTCCTCCCTCTGCCGTGCCACCCAAGTGATGCCAAGGGGTCAATTTCCAAAGCAACATCCAAAGTATAAATGGTTGGAGGGAATATCCTGCAAGGTGGCTGTGGGATCTGATTCTATTGGATGTTTTCCTGAAGACTGTGGGAAGTTAAATCCATTTCAAAATAGGCAGCCAATGCTATTCTCGGAAGGTTAGATGTGTGAACTGAGTCCCATCCACCCAAGAGTGGGTTCTGAATGACTCTTGGGCCTGTCCTATGAGTTTTAATGGAGGGGGAGCTGTTAGCGGTTAAAAAATAAACACCTCTTCAGTGGGCTTGTGGTGCCCTTTCCTTTTCCCCACTTGGAGGAAAATTGTGCTTCCAACTTGTAGGAGCTGGAGTGAGATTACCACCAGAGGGCCGCATCCAGCCCAGGGGCCTCTGGGATGCTGGACCCCAGGCAGATTCTTCTCCCGGGCGGGTGGGGGCAACAGCCTGGGCATACTTTTTTCTCTGGGGTGGAGAGGGTGAGCGAGCATGAGGCAGGCTGGCTTTGTGAGCTTTCCCATTTTGTGTAAGATAGAGTGACTTCCAAAGCAGTGTGTGCTCAGTGTTCAAACAATCCTGCTCTTGTCTCCAGGTCCCCTGCTAATGCACGGCTCACAGGAATCAGTGCAGGAAAGGGCTGTGGTTGCTGGGCCTCACACTTTCTCAGGAAAAGCTCTGCTTAGTTATTACTGTTAACTCCAGTCCCGAGGGCTGTGATTCTCAGGTTCTGGGAAGAGGGCATTTTGTCCCCGGTCCAAGCCAGGCAAGGGGGCATTGCAGCCCAGGGGTATTAGAGAGGCAGTGTGGACACTGGGGTCACATGGTTCTTAATCCAGGTCAATTAATGACCTGTGCTGGCTCTAGGCCCACCACCTTGCCAAGTCTGGCACAGGAGGCTTGAGGGACGTGGGAAGGGGCTTTGTTCTCCCACAGCCTGAGGTACAGGGGGAGCTGTAGGTAGGCCCAGGCTCCCCCGATGCAGGGCTGGGTGCCAGGTGGGATCCAAGACAGCCTTATGCCCTGTAAACATGAACCAGAGAAGAGCCAGAGGTATTTGTGACTTGGGAGCAGCTCTGCGGAAGAGCGGGTGTGAAAGAGGAGTGTTGGGGGCACCTTCATGCCCAGGGCTGCTCTCTGGTCTTCACAATGTCCTGGCTGGGCACATGCTGTGTAGTCATGCTGGGCCCAAGAGCAGGGAGCAATGGAGAACCATGCTGGACTCAACAGTGGGGTTTTCTGACCTCCCTCAGCTCCAGCATCACTCCAAGGTAGGGTCACCTGCTTACACAGCCCCATCAATGCAGGACGCTTCCAAGGAGGTGTGCTGAGCACAGGCTTTGCTGGCAGCCGGAATCCCCAGCCCTCGGGTCTCAAGCCCCTGGCCATGTTGATGGAGAGAACAACAGGTCTGAGATTCTGTGCTTAAATTCTCTGTCTTTTATCCTGGCATCAAGCTGGGCTTTCTTGGAAGCCCTCAGAATTGACAAGAGGTGACGCTGTTCCTCTGGAGTCTGGCTCAGAGTGACTATCAGCCATGGGAGAGGATGGAAGGCCAAGATCAGGGTCTGAGAAGGAGATTCCTGTGTGGGGAAAGTAGGAACAGCACGGGTGTCAGCCTGGGGCAAGGTGGAGCTGGAACAGCAAGTAGGACAGAATGCCCAATCCTGAGCCCCCAGTGGACCCCACAGAGCCTCTCTGGGTTCCCTTTGGAGACTTGTTTGAAAAGCAAGTGGTGAAGATTATTCCAGTGACCCAGTGAGGGCAGGAGGTGGGATGAATCTCTGTACTGACACATTCTAAGAGGTGCTGCCAAGGACTTGAAGTTCAGGGATGACTCCCCGTAGTCCCAAAGACATCGAGCTTGCAGATGTGCTGAGACAAAAATCAAGATTGAGTCTGCTGTGAGCCCCCAGATCTGTGGCAGGGTCTGGTCAAGGTTGTGTCTGCTGTGAGCCCCCAGATCTGGGGCAGGGTCTGGTCAAGGTTGTGTCTGCTGTGAGCCCCCAGATCTGGGGCAGGGTCTGGTCAAGATTGTGTCTGCTGTGAGCCCCCAGATCTGTGGCAGGGTCTGATCAAGGTAGGAGTCTGCTGTGAGCCCCAGATCTGTGGCAGGGTCTGATCAAGGTAGGAGTCTGCTGTGAGCCCCAGATCTGTGGCAGGATCTGGAGGAGTAAAAGTCCTGAAGTGATGCCTCCCAAAGTCCAGAGCACAAAAAGCCCCTCAAAAATTTTTGGCCCGGTCAGTCACTTTGAACAAATGTCTTGGGCTAATGTGTCACTTAAGGCAAGCCATTTAGCTTCTTTTCTGAACATAACATTGTCACTTCTAAAGTTTAGGTAAATATGGTAGTAGTCTACCCCAATGGGATTTAAATAATCGAAATTAAGAACTCTTACATAGGGTTTGTTATGTGCAGCAGATTGATTTCAGTGCCCTGGCAGCCCATTCTACATATAAGAAAAACCAGGAACAGAGAAATGACACCAGGCCAAAACATGAAAGTGGTAGCCTGGCAGTGGTGTGGGCTCCGGGGTTCCTGCTCAGTGAGCTCCTTCACCTACACAGGACCACTGATCTGGTGTAGTGTGATCTCACCACAGCTCTATATCTGAAGGAATCCACAAACCAGGTGAAAACATCCCCCACTGTGGACATGACAATAACAATAAAAGAAGGTGATGCTTGCAGAAGGACCCAGCTGTATGCATGAAGCCTGCCAGTTAGTTGTTGGGTGCACAGTAGGAAGGGGACTTTGGCCATGCTTCTGCCCATATTGGTCTTGTCCTCCAACAGTTAAGGACCAGGAGGAAAAGCCCTCAGAGATGGAGGATGTATCCCAAGGGATGGAGGATGGTGCTGACCATGCCGGCCTTCTCTCCTACCTGCATCCGCATCCTCAGATCTCCACCGAGGGGTCAGTGAAGCCCTTCTTCCCCTCATTCACCAGCACTGGCTTCTCTGTCCGTGTATGCCAGACCAGGATCTGCATGGCCAGAGACACAAAATAAGTGGTACAGATCCCCAGCTCATTCTGCCAGCGCCTGGCTCCCTCCTACACCCTGCAAGTATTTCTTCTGCCCTCCCTCTTTCCACCATTGCCCCATCAAGATTTTTTAACTGTTCTTTATTTCTATCTACCCCTCTCATTCTTGCAGGTTGTATGTATGACACATTCAAAATGTCCTTTGGAAGCAAGAAATCTAGAACTACAGAGAATAGGCACAAGGTTTCCCAATATGCATGTGTGTATGTATATGTGTATTTGTGCATGCACACTCATGCAAGCATCTGTATGCATGTCTATGTACAGTTGAATATGTACATGTGTTCATATGTGCATCTGCCTTAGTGTATGCATGTGCATACTTAACCGAGGTCACCGAACACAGATGTCCCTATGGAAAGCCAGTGTTCTTTGGAATTCTTCAATAGAAACCCCTCCCCATCTATCTGTTCATCAGTGTTATCAGCTTATAATCAGCTACCATCGTGGATGGGGACTGTAGACAAAGCTATTTTGAGGCCCTTCTTTCTCCTGGATCTACAGGTCTGGAGTGCTTGCACTACTACTAGCCATCAGTTCTAAAGAGGTGCTTACTTACCTTGGTGCAGTTTGCAGCCTTGGGCTCCAGGTCATTGAGCGTGACAAGTTCTCGAAGGAGGCTGCTTTCCTGGTAACCTCCCTTCACACCACGGAGTTTAAAGTAGGCCTGACTTCGCTGCAAGATGAGCCGCAGATTGACGGCAAATCCAGCCATGTCTATCGCAAATGGCCGGTGGGGGTCGAACACTGTCTTCCAGCCAACCACCTTCCCTGCCCCATTCACCCTTGGGGCCTCATACCGAAGACCACCAACGAAGGCCACAGGCCACACGGACACCCTCCTTGTGCTGCGCATCTACAGGGTGAGAACCTGAGTCAGGATATGGGTCTAGGATGAAAATGTTACCCTTTCCCATAGGAGGTAGATCACTTAATGAGTGTGTGTTGGTCCCTCCCAGTCCGTCTGCAGACCTCCTGCCCCTGACCTCTCGGGGAATCCCTAGAGGACTCTCACCTAGGCATTCAAGGCACCTTTCAGTTAAGATGTTGGTCAATGTCTCAGTGTGGCCTGATGGCAAAATCTCTTAATCTTGTCATTTTAAAATCTGAAACGAGCCTCCCTTCCCAAAACTTAACAGGCATGCTAAAATGTCCACCCAAGAGGTTTCTGGTGGCCATGTTAAATGATCCCATAGAAAAGTCTCTTTCAGGGAACAAATCTCAAAGGCCAGGACTAGGGTTCGGGAGCTACAAGCCTCAACAGGCTTCCTTTACCTTGTACTGAGGTTTACTCATGTCTTTCCCTGATTCTCTGCAGTGTGAAACGAGCCCAGCCTAAGGTTTCCTGTCTGTGTCTATGCATGCCTTAGCATCCCCTCGTGGGGGCTACCCTCTGCTCCAGTCTTGGTCTGGGTCCCACATCCTTCAGTTTCCTTGAGCTCCGCCTGCTACTCTCCCACCTCCGGTCCCTAGCGCACCTCTTCAAAGAGCTCCAGACTGTAGGTGTTGTCATCATCCGCGAAGTACACTACGCCAGGCTGCGTGGAGTTCCGTGGGAAAGTTTCCCGCAGCCAGCGCAGGGCCAGGTTGCGCTGCATAGTGCCGCGTGGGATGCGAGGGTCTCGGGCATCACCTCGCAGTTTGTAGTTGCGGGGTGTCTCCACATGCAGGTGTGTGTAGTTGAGGCCAGTGTCGCGCAGCAGGCGTGCTGTCAGGGGCGTCCTGCGTGGAGCGTCCTCCACCACCAGCCAGTGCAAGTTGGGCACATGCAGTAGTGTGTTGGCCATTCGCGTCAGCTCTGCCTTCTGCACCGGTCTACTGTAGGTGGGTGTCACCACGTGGATGGTGGGCAGCGTGTCTGACCACGGTGGCGGCCTCGTGTACACGTACTCTGTGCGCACCACCTCCACGATGTCTCGATCGGACATGCAATACTCCCTAGGGTCTGCACCGGGTGGTGCCTCACGCCGGGGGTCACTGCCCTCATCTGCAGAGGTGGGAGAAGGCGGTGCGGGAAGGGGGTAGGGGACGAGGGCGCTGGCCTGGCTGATACAGGGCTTTCAAAGTCACCCACCCTTCCAAGGCAGTCCTGTCCTCTGCCCCTCTGAAGAACTGCTTCCGTCTTTAGACCTGCCTGAGGTTCCAACCTGTGGTCCTGGAACTCTCATGAGAATTTTCCTAGTTTGGATTTCTGGGATAACATACAAACGATCCCCCTTCATCAAATGTAATATGGCTGTAGCTATTTGGATGCAGCTGGCCACCTTCCAGCCATCTATCTCCAGTTCCTCATTGCATCAGGCTTTAAATGACAGTGTCCTGACTCTCAACCTCCAAAGTGTCTTCCTCACATGGTAAAACTGACCACAAGGCAGAGAGGAACAGCCATGTTCTCTGGTGTGGATGCCACAAAGTCAGGAAGTGACTTTGTGGGAGTGGGTGGATGCAGCACAATCTGGATCTCAAAAGGAACTTAAGGTTTCCCACAAACCTTCTGGTCAGGCGAGACCTCCTTCTCCTGTCCTATGCAAGTTGTCCTTTGGATGTTGGCACACAACATAGCATTTAGCTACTGCGTTTGGTTCCAGTGGGTTTGACTCATAGTTACCAATACAGTTTTGAATCCTGAATGTCATTTGAGTGTAGACAGTCTATTTGGTTAGATATTTATTTAGGTTTCCCAATTAGTCTGCTGTCAATATCCCAATTAATACTGTCTTTTCTTTCTTTCTTTTTTTTGTCTTTTTGTTTGTTTGTTTTTCTTTGAGATAGGGTTTCTCTGTGTAGCTCTGGCTGTCCTAGAACTCACTCTGTAAACCAGGCTGGCCTTGAACTCAGAGATCTGCTGCCTCTGTCTCCTGAGTGCTGGGATTAAAGGCATGTGCCACTTCTCCCAGTCTAATTAGTACTTTCTAGACAAATTAATTTGATTCTCTAGACCTATGAACAGTTCTCTTGTCCTGGCATTCAGTAAGTGTTTTGCATCTACACCCCAAGGATGCCACGAGGGACAATGATACCTACAAAAGCCTGTCCTCTGGCCACATGCTCACAGACCTGGAGTGGGGGAGTCATTACTTCCTTAATTTTTAAAAAGTAACCTGTTTCAAGTTGGGGCAGCTCCGAGGACCAAGGTTTTCTTACATCTGGAACCTCTTCCTGGCTGGGGAATCTGGCAGGCCTCCTAGGAGGAGCGATCAGGGCTATTGGCATTCTCATTTTCATCAAATCCCTGATCTCCAAGTTGAACTTTTGGGCTTGAAGGATTCATGAGTCAAATACAGTGTAGTGCCTACTGCTCACGCATATCTCAGTAGGGATGCTAATGGCCAGAGTGCAGACTTAGAAACCTAGGCTCAGACCCTACTGTCTGCTGTGACTAACTGCAAGGTCTAAAACAAATTTATTAGTTCCTGGTGCCTTGATTTCAGTGGCCATAAACTGGAGCTAATAATAGTAGCTAATGCTAATAACATCTGTTTGGTGGAGCTACTGTGTAGATAACAACACACATCGAGGGTTTGAGCCACACTAAGCACAGTAGATGTAGGATACTAGCTAGCCTGCCTCCTTGTGCCTCCATGTACTTATGTGAGGATGGTATGAACAAGCCACATGAAAGGGCTGGAATGGAGACACAGAGGGTCCTGGATCATGGCTCCTTTGTTCTCTCCTACCTGTCCTGCCATCACCATTAACACCAAGGTTCGCAAAGTGTGGAGCCCAGTAGAGATGAACCCAAGTGATCCACTTTTGTCTCCTAGGATTTGCTTACAAGCTAACGTTGCAAGAGACATGGAGTCTGTTACCCAGGCCATAGATCAATGCTGAGTGTGTGGGGGGATGGGTGGAGGGTGGGGTGGGGTGGGAATAGGAGGACTGGCAGGGATGTAGCTCTTCAAAGGGAACTTTGGGGTTTAATTAAAAAGAAACAATGTTGAGGAAAAAGCAGTAATGTCCAGGATATTTTGAGCAGGATATGAGAATCTATCTGTCATCTATCTATCTATCTATCTATCTATCTATCTATCTATCTATCTATCTATCTATCTATCTTTCTTTCTTTCTATCTATCTATCTATCAGTCAATATTATTTTGGAAACTGGGGCTGAGGATGAAGACTTAGAACTATTTTCTACAGTCCTCTCTGCTATCCAGATCTTCCTAAAAAGGTGGAGGCCTATGTCCTGGGGAAGTTCTCCATGTGTTAGGGCTAGGCTATAGCCTGCATGCTCTCCCTCCCCCTGACTTCATGGCTTTTGCAACCCTGAATCCTAAAAGGTTCTTGGTGTGATGTCTCTGACCCTCATTCTGCCAAGAGGACGACAGACATTATGTCATTTTATATATGGTAGTTTTAACCCTTCTGAAATGATGTATTCACAGGATAACAGTGAGTCTCAACTGACGAGTCCCAAAGGGAGGCAATGGGGTCATGAGCAGGGGATGACGTCATGTAGAGAACCAGAGTGCCCAGCAAGGGCAATGGGGTGGCTGCAAGAAGACTGAGGAGTTTCAGGGAGGATGAAGGGCTGCCTGCACCACAGAGCAACCATCTGTTATGAAAAGAACTTGGGCACCGTCTTCTTTGCTCCCAGGAAAGATGGTGCACACTGCAATGGGAGAACTGCCTGTCTGAGGTTGTCACAGCGAGGTGGGGCAGAAAGTAGCTTTAGGAAGACTGAATGAGAGGTAGCTCGATGTGGGAGGCAAGGAAGGTCTGAGGGTGGAGATTTGGTTGCAAGTAAAAAACGGATGACTCAGGACTCATAGCCCGGAGGATATTGTTTTAATCACAGCCTTCCCCCTTGCTCTTGGGAAAGCACTTTGTCTCTTCAGGCTTTTGCCCAGTTAATCTAAGCAGGAATAAGGGGGCAAAGGCCGTACTGTCCTTGAAAGGTTTTGCAGCACAAACCTGGGATGTAGCTCTCTAGTTATAGCAATTACCTACCCCACAGCAAGCCTTGGGTAGCCCCCTCAACAATTAGAAATTAAAGCCAAAACAAAAACACTCCCTCAAAACACAATATAGACTGGGACTGTATTTGTTCCTCAGGACCCTGCTGAGGGGCCCATCCTCGCCTGGTATGGAACTGGGGATGCAGCTTTGTATACACATCAATCCTGTTTGTTTTAATTATTTAAAATTTGATACTGCTTTGACAGTTCAGAGCTTTGTGGATGTTAGAAGGGACTGCCCTTCCTAGCAGCACCTAAGAAACAGTAACTGATGACCACATCCCTGCATCTTCATCTGACAGCCTCTGGCCTAAATCACCCGAGACTGCAATACAGGGAAAGCGAACCCATCCTAACCTCCAAAATTCCACAGAAATCATCCAGTCTATCCACTTTTGAGCCTGGCACGATGATGCTTGCTAGTAGTCTTAACACTTGAGAGGGTGAGGCAGGAGGGTTTCCAGGAGTGTGAAAGCCAGCCTTGAACTGCATAGTACTAGGCCAGTCAGAGCTATATAATGGTACCCTGTCTCGCAAAAGGAAAATCTGACCAAACAATCCACTTCTAAGCCTGATCGGCTGCTCATATGGCCTCTCTCTATCTGAAATGAGCACACTACAGGTTCTTTCCTAGCCTGCTTTGCCCCCTCTGCTTCCCCACCCAGAGCCCCAGGGCTCCCCAATGCTGCCTCGTAGATCACTGTATACCCACTCCTCTTGAGGGCTGAAAATAACAAGTTGCTTTTCGAGCCCATTGACTTTGCTGTCCATCTGAATTGTGTCATACTTGATTATAACAGATCACAGGTACTTAAAATTATGTGTTTAGGGAGATGGGGGGTGGGGTGGGGTGGGGAAAAAGGGTGAGGGGAGGCTTTCAATGGAGTCTTAGAAGGGCAGAATTCTCCCCAAGGGAAGGTCAGGGTCCAGGTGTGAAAACAATGATAGCAGGATAGCTTTCATTACCCAAGCCAAACCAGGGTGGGAGTGGGGTTGGGCTCACCCTTGTGCACAGCCAGCAGAGGCGCGAGGCTGCTCTGGTGCCAGACGGTGATGAGCAGTGTCCAGGGAAGCACGATGAGGACAATCGCAAGGATGTCCCGTCTCTTCGGCATCTCCAAGGCTGGCTGCACCCACAGCTCTTCATTACCTGGGCGATGGCAAGGTCAGGGGGGAGTGGCCACGGAGCATCAGCAGCACAAAGGAGAAAAGAATAGGCATTGGGCCGGCCGGCCAGGCACAGGGAGGCAGAAGCCGAACACTGGCCAGTAACTCTCACCAGCGCTCACACCCACCCATTGCGGAAGCAAGTTGGCCGAGTCCAGCCTGATGGGAGTCTGCGAAGGGGCAGTCGTCCAAGGGCAGGGTCAAGAACCTTCACAGGTTGATACCTGTAAGAAGGAGCAGTAGTAAATGACCAGAGATGTGCACATGGATCACAGAGGCTGGCCTACTCTTATACCCACGGCATCCAGAGTTTTTTTTAACCCAGCATTCACTTCCCCAAAACTTTTTCTGTATAGCTGTCTGGGTGAATGAGCCTCCATTCTTCCCTTGACATGCAGACATGTACAGGAACAGTAGAATACATTGCCTAAAGACAGACTTCAGAGACATGTCCCTTGGTTTAATTCTAACTGGGTTAAACTGAGAGGGCCGCGGGAGCTGTGTCCTTTCGGCAGTTCCACCAACTAGTTAGTTTGGGCTCATTTTTTACCTATTAATCGGTCACCTACTTTCCAAAGCTGTTCTCAGAATTAAATGAATTAATCCTCAGAAATCACTCAGGGTGGTCCCTGACAGAAAGGTACCAGCAGCTTATGGCTGCTGTGATGTTCTTATTAGCATAGGTGCTTCCTTAATAACTTTGGTCCAGTGTCATAGTTAGGCCTCCTTCAAGGGTACGCAGAGGTGGTTAGATTGGACATCACGCAAGTGCCCTAGGCTCCTCTGTTTATGTGTGTAGGGGATTTTTGTAGGGCACCTTCTCCTCACAGAGTCAGCCTCAGGTCAGAGCTGGCTATCAGCAGGGAGAAGGGGCTGTTTTCTGAGGAGCTATCAGGTAGTAGGGAGACACTCTCAAAAATGGCGGCAATGAGAGCCCCAAGAAAGACCCTTGCTGTAGAGTAACCCTGCGGAATTCACCCCAGGTTCTGCAGAGGATCTGCTGGTAGACACTTCTTTGGGAACTTGCTCTCCCCTGTGACTGGAGAATAATCATAGCCGCTCTTAGCTCCCTCGGGAATGCTCACATCCTTTCCCTCTCTCCCTCCTTCCCTCCTGTGCAGATGCTGCTGGCCCATGGCTGGTAGAGCACTCAGCACTCTGGCCGGCCCTCATCATGCTCATCGTGCCGAAGTCGATCACTACATGGTAGACAGTCATCCTGGCAGTCACCCCGTAGGCCATATTGGCTGCCCCATCCAGCCCACATGTGTTCTTGGTCTCTGCCGAGCTTGAGACTTATCACCAGCCATAACATTTTGTGACCCAGTTTTGGAAATCGTGTGCATTTATTTTCTTTCTCATGTCTTCTCTCCTAGCCTTAGTGTCTTCTGGGAGACCAAGTTTTGCTTTCTACTTAAGAGTACCGCCCTGGGTGAGCCAGCATCCCATACCCAGTCCTTCTCACGAAAGGCTCACAGCTTCCAGAATTAGTGTTAGCTGCCCACTGCCCCATTCCTTAGGCAATGAGACCAGAGGGTTAGCTGCCACATTAGAAGCCAATGGCGAGGCACCCAGGAAGAAGCCAATGCTGAGCTAGGTGCAGCATTTCCCGCAGCTCCCTGTGGATGCAGTCTCTCCCCTCTGAAGCAGTGTTGGGAGGTGAGGCCTATAAGAGCTGATTATATGATTAAGAGGGATAAATGGCCTTCTTGCTCCTTCGAGGACAAGTTGTTCTGAAGCAGAGGCACCCCTCATGCCCCCTCTCTTCCATGTCTGTCTACTCAACCTTCTGCTGTCCTCTGTGAGCAGCATGTGGGCCTCACAAGACCAGGCTCTTGCACTTCATCCTCCAGAACCACAGAGCAAAAACCTCCTTTCCTTTATAAACAGCCCGCTCTTGGTTATCCTCTTACAGGAACAGACAACAGACCAACACAGGGAGGCCACATTTGGCCGGGGCTTCAGAAATGTCGGGTTCTCAAATGAGCCTGGAGCGGGTGAAGGTTCTGAGTTCAGGTTAGGGAAAAGCAGAAGAAAGGAGGCGAGCACTCGGTCTGTGTGGATGCTTGCTTTCCTGAATTCACACCTCTTCTTCTGGGCAGCTGCTGAGACCTGTGCCCCCCCCCCCCAGTCTCTATTGTATTTGCCTGTGCCAAGGCCCATAAGCCAGCTTTCCTACAGCACTCATGGTGTCCATTGACAGAGAGAAAAGGCAGTGTTTACACTTCTGCTTTGGGCTGCACTCAGCTCCCCCAAGAGGCAGGGACCTGTGGGTCTCTATTCGCAGCTGGATTCACTGAAGCATGACAGGTAAGCATCTGCCCTTGGTCAGAGATGAAATGATGGAGCCAGAATTACATCAAGGCCACGTGGCTCTAGGCTGTTGCCTGGATAAACACTGGGCTAAGAACCAGCTTTCTTCATCATAGACCCCCCCCCCCGAACTGTGAGTGTCTGTATCTGCTGGATGCTGTAGCAGGAGGAAGGAACAGGAAGGGACAATGAGAAGGATATGGGCATGATGCAGGGGGCATTAGGAGTGTCTGAGTCCATAACATATTTTTGGTCAAAAAAAAAATCTATGCAAGAAAAGGAAGAGGAGACAGAGAGACTAGCTCTAAAAATAAGCTTAGCAATAAACCCAGTTGTGCGTTAATTACTCTGGAAGCCATTACAGCTCGAAAACCCCATAACTTTAATGGAGGCTATTATAAGCATAGTGGCAAAATCGTGGAGCTAATTACCAGGCGGTTATTAAGTAGAGCAGAGAGTGCCCCCAGACTTGGAGAATACCATCTGGCCAGCAGGAGCTGGGTCTACCGGCAATGGTGCCTGGGTGTGGGCAGGAAGCCAGAGGGTGGGCCTGTCCCTACACTGGACTCTGACACCAAGGTGGCTTGTCACACGAAGGCTGTAGTCTCAGCCTAGGTTAGGAGGAATTGTGGTGACTGCATCAGCACAGACCTCAGAATGGTTTCTGGAGCCTTGCTAGGGTAGGTGGAAGAACCAATAAAAAGCTGGGAGACATCGCTAGACAAGAAGGAGAGAATGGTGTTTGAGAAACAGGTGGCTGAATGGGGCTTTATGGTGAGTTAGCCGGCCAGTCAGTTAGTTAGTTAGTTAGTTAGTCTGTGTGGAGAAGGCTGGGAGGTGAGGGTCTGCTGTGTTCATGATTTCCTATGCCATTGCTCAGACACATGCTTCTGACTGACCCAAGTGGCTGCTGCCCTCTCTGGCCAGCAAGTGTGGACATGAGGAACCTCCATTCCCCCGGTGTTTTCTAAGCATCCCATGAGCAGAGCCAAAGGCTATATTGGGAGTATAATGGGTAAGGCTCAGTGAGGAATGGCCATTGGATGAGGAGCAAGAGCTAGGACAGTGGCAGACCATGTCCTGGACACCAGGAGTGACTCTGCACACTGCTCACTTCCCTGACCTCTACTTTTAGCTTTAAAGTATAGGAGATGACTGGGATATGGGTTTTCAGCTCTGCTATTTCAACAACCTGAAGCAATGATGATTAGGTTCAGTGAGGATGAAGGCATGTCCTACACGAGGCGAGAGAGATCCAGGTGTGCATCCAGTCCAGAGTCAGTTTCAGAGGGCTGCCCTTACAGCTGCCTATGGAACCCCAACCCCAGTGTCTCTCTTCCTTATACAGGGCCTCTGCACAGAAAGCCCACAAGCCCTTGGAGATAGAGCTATTCACAGGATTTTTCTTCTGCAAGCTTCAAAGTGCTGTGGGCTACAGAAAAAAAAAGTGGGATGTCAGGGCAATCAAAATGAAGAGCTCTTATCATCCAAGGCTGGAGGAGCAGTAGCCACTGGCCCAAGAGGGCCTGGGTGGTGTGTAAGGTAGGCTCAAGGCTGGCCAATTCCCCAGAGACGGAATGATTTTCTTCTGAGCCCACAGGTGTTTCAACAATGGCCCTGGTACCTGAAGATGGGCTTATTGATCTCCACTTGAAAAATATTAATTGTGCCTCAAGCCTTTATGCCCAGTAATTCTGTAACATAGTTAGCTTTTCAATTAGAAGAGCCATGAAGATGTGTGTCTTCCAGATTGACGGTTGTGGTTTTATTTTCAGTGAGATAATTCTTGTCTAGTATGTGTGAATTCCTAGGCTTAATCCCCAGCATCATAAAACCAACCAACCAACAAATAAAAGAGCAAACAAATACCCATGAAACACTTTTCATCCATATGCAGAAGAATGTGGAACATTACCGAGGAGCCTGGGAGCTGACACAAGCAACGAAATCTCTTTCTAAGGGATCACAGTCAGCTTCTCAGGAGGGGCCGAAGCTGGGGACCCTGGTGACTGGGGAAAGTTTTGGCTCTTCTTGGGAGTGGGGGTAGAAACAGAAGAATGAGGGGGATTTGTAAAGAAGATAAAGATGGTGGAGTGTTGACCCCAGCCCCAGTGTCTCTCTTCCTTATACAGGGCCTCTGCACAGAAACAGAGGCACCGACTTTGTTTCAGAGATCTACAGGAGCCCCTAATGGGATCAAGGGATTAGTATTGATTCTGCAGGCACTGCTCAGGAAAAGCCCAATGCCAGAGCTAATCAGCTTGCAGCCTACTCAATCCATACTTCATTAACCCAGCCTCAGCCCTTCAGCCACAGCACTGCTGCCTTGGGCCCATGGTCTCTCCTGGGGTGCAGCATGGGGGCTTTGGCTGCTTCAAGAGTAATAGCCCCTGGAACCTGTAGGGGGCCTGTAGAGCCTTCTGCTCTTCTGTCATAGGGAAGAAGAGGGAGGGAAAGGGAAGGGAAGGGGTCTTCGAAAAGTTCCACTCTGAATCCTACCTTGACACATGGGGTGTGCATTTTTGTAAAGCCCAGCTCCTTCATAGTCTAAACAGCTCTGCGTGGTAGGCAGGAGATATTGTCCCCACCTTACATAGGAGGGAACAGGAGCTTAGAGATGCCATACAACAGGTCCAGATCTCAGTGTTAAACATAGGTGAATCCTGCTCCCTTCAATATCCACTCCCCTTCCTTTGTGTGGATTCTGCTGTGTTTTGCTTTCAGCATCTTCTGGGATCACCCTTGAACCCGCTCACTGGAGACTTCTACCTCAGGAAGGAGCTATAAGGCTCCCAAGGCTATGGGGTTTCTTCACACTTGAGGTTGTTTGAAGAGAGAAAAGCCTAGACCAGGAAATGATGTCCTCCTGCTTTGTGGTCTGGCCCTTGCTGCCTGGCACATGTGGGACTTTGATAGGTAGGGCAACATGAGGCTCTGATCTCCTGCCATCTTTTCTCCTTCCAGCTTGGAAACCAAGCTGAGGACTCGAGGAGAATGTGGTATTATGTTACCCCCAGATTTGGTGTGAAAGCGGTATTCTTTAATTCCAGTCCAGCAGTGTCAAAAACCATGGGGTTTGTTGAATTTTTTTGAAGTTATTTCTTTATTTTTCTTTTCTGGAAATAACGTTGAATTAGATTTAGATTATGAGTATGTGAAAAATAAAAATTGGGTTTTAGCCTAGCATGGTCCTCTGCAATCCTGAGTTCTCTCTAGTCCATGGAGTCTAATTGTGGTAGTGGTAACCACATTTTATTGGCTAGAGGCTAGTGAGAGGAGTGGGAGGATATTAATATATGAGCCCTTGGAGTTAAAGATTGTGGGGCCATCATAGAGGCTGCCTGCCTACCACAAACAGCCAGGTGGTCCTCCCTTTTTTAGCTCCTTAGTTCTTGCCTAACCATCACAGATCTCACCAGTAACCTCAAGGACCAGTCAAGCCATATGTTTTACTATCATCTATGACCTTTCTGCCAGCACCTTTCTCTTTCCTCTGCCTAGGAAGATCCATGGAGGAATGGTTCAACAGTGTGAGAGCTTGGGTCCTGGGCATCTTGCAAACCTCTCTACTCCTACACTGTGGCAAGGGGACTTTGTTGAACCTTCATTTTCTCATGAGACTAAAATGATGTTTCCCCAGGTAGGTTATTAGGTAGTTAGGAAAAATTAGCATAAACAATCTGTCATGTAGCTGGTATCAATAAACAGACACTCCTGGAACTGTGATCTGCTTAGCCTGGAATGGGTTTGGCATGGGATTCCTAGCTTGCTTCCCTTTGATTACTTCTAGTGATACTCCAGTTGGTCCCCCAGGGCTCCCTTAAAAGAACACATAGAGGAAGGGAGAGACTAGGCTAGTCAGAGACAGTTCCTTCTCAAGGGCTAACCTTGGCTTTACCACAGGACGTGAAGCCACAGACCAGAGTCAGGGTCAAGGCTAGACCCAGGAAAAGGGGCTTACAAATGTTCTGAGAGGAATCCCAGTAGAGCTCTTCCAACCCATGACCCTTCTTCCATTGGAAATCTGCCTCCCTGCCATGGCCTCCACTCCCTTCCCCCCTACTTCTTTTTGCCAGGCTTTTGCCATTGCTTGGTGTGCCTAGGGGTGAGCACCCGTGTCCAGTGACTATTACAGACCCTGGGAGGGAGAAGCCCGGTATCAGATTAGGCACTGTGCGTCTCCCCACTGCCCTTATGTAGCCTATAGGGTAGAAAGTGTTCGTTCGGGAAAGGTGTCTCAGATTGCTGCCCTTGACCTTCCTAGGTTTGATATTTATAATTTAAATCTAGAAAGGGCTTGGGACTGAACCTTTCATCCCGACAACACATCAAGGCTGATGGCAAACCACAGAGCACCTACTGAGTGATTTCAGAGGGCCAGAGTTCTCTTCATGACACACATGTAGTTGCACATGTGGGCAGAGGTTTAGCATGCCACCTGGGTGACAGAGCATGAGTTTACAGCTCAGTTGTAAGGTCTCTTGGCTTCTAAGGTCTCTTGGGTAATCTTGTGATTGGGTCTCTGTTGGAATGAAAGGCTATCTCATGTGCCCTTGGCCTCCAACGCTTGGGCCTGGGATTGTTATAGAAGAGATGACGCCAACATGCCAGTGTGCTCTCTCTGCAGGGCTGGAGTAGGAGGCAGCCTTCTAAAGATTTCATGAGGGTGGTTTCCAAGTTCTCTTGGGCTGTTTATCTCATTTAATCATTAAACCCTCATAATTCCAAATCTTTTCTTTTCTTTTTTAATAGCCAAAAAGTTGAGGCACAAAGGCAGGGGTTATATTTCCTCAACTGTCCCAGTAACAGATAGTGTGACTCAACTACATCTCTTTTGACTAATATCTGTTGTTGGCTTCCTGCTGTGATAGTCTCCTGCTTGAGAGTGTCAAGTCTCCCTCTCAGCCCTGTGACAAAGGGCTCTTCCCTGCTGAAGCTGCATATTCGGATGGATGGCAAATGAGAAGCTGAGATTCCCTTGCCTCTGGCTCACTAAAGCTGGTGCAACCTGTATACTTAAAAAAACAAATCTCAAATAGGACGGGTTTGCAAGTGTGATGAGGGGATGTGATAACTCACAGGGGCCAACCGATCAGCCACTGTAGACTGTGGGGTAGACTGTGGGACAGCTGGGTATCCCTAGTGACCCAGTGCCCGCGGCTCAACTCTCCTGCAGGTGCTGAGCAGGAGAGTGAGTGTTGAGCAGAGAGGGGTGCTTTTCTTTCTTCCCTTCCCTGAGCGGGTCGCCAGCCTTCTCTCAGGCTTCATGATCAACCTTCTGGAGCTAGCAAATGCAAATGGTGGCGCTCAGTCCTGCATTATGAGCTCTCTGGGAGAGTCTGGCTTGCACCAATCAGGAACCTTCTCATATCCTCTCCCCACCCACCTCACCTTAGTACCCGGAGACAGGCGCAGAACTGGCAGTGTGCTTCATTCAGCACCACAAAGGACCACATGAGGGTTTTGCCCTGCCTTTAGGTTCACCACAGTATAGTAAGATTCTCTTTATTAAGTACTTACCCATTCTGGTTTTGGAGGCTCTCTCCACACAGCCTACTGTAATGCTTAGTGCCCCGGGAGAGGCCTGTGGGCTGCTCAGGACATCTGTGGGATGGCTCTGTCTCCAGGGAGTGAATACCCACTGGGCTAGCACTACCAGTGGATGCCTGTTTAGCAGAGGAGGGACTCAGCCTATTTTTCTCCCAGGCAGGCAGCAGGGACTAGTAGAGCTACAGCTGCTCAAATCCAGAAGCAGCAGAAGCCACGTGGGCAGCTGGCCAGGAGGCCTCATCTCCCCCTCTGCCAGCCTGCCATGCACCAACAGTTGGCAGGGAATGGTCCTAAACTGAGAAACAGTGCAATGCCCCTAGAACCATTGGCTCTGCGGCAGGGAGAGACACTGCCTTTGCCCTCTGAGATCCTCAAGATAGAGGACAGCCCATGAATGAAGTAGGGGTGAGGGTGCCTGTATCTAGGGTGAAATCTGGTACAGAGACCTAGGGATCCTTTCTGGAACTGGGTACTGGGACCAAGCAGGTCCAAGAACACAGGGTGGGTCTCACCTGGAACCATGTGTCTGAACCTTGAGTATATTGGAAGAGCATGCAGGGCCTTTCAAGTTATTTCGGGACTTTGCGTCCCAGGGGACGGTGGGTCAGCTGGCACCCTTTCGCTCCCCCAGCGCTGTCCTTCTCTCTCTGGTACTGTCCCAGGCCATCCTTTGCCTCACATTCCCCTGGTACTGATGCCTGCGCTGGCTTTAGAGAAGGGTGCTGGCAAGGTGAGATGCCCCCGAGCCCTGTGCCTTCCTAGCCTTACCCCCGCCCCACCCAAGCCCAAGCACCCAGTCTACAGTCATCGGATGCTGAGCTTTGTAAAGTGCACGCACTTCCTTGATTTGATGTTTGTCCTCCAGGGCAAACCTGTGCATTCCTACCTGGAACTGAGGGCCCAACACAGAGCAGAAATATCACCAACATCTCTGAAGCTCAGTTTCCTTAACTGTAGAACTCAGCGGGGCGATTGGTAGTTAGTTGAGGGAAGCCATGGGGAGGATCTGGTTCACAATTAGCACTGCAATATATCAGTGGCAGCCAGCACTATCACCTGTTTTAAAAACAAAACTCCAGGAGTGGGAGGGGGCATGAGAGGATAACAGCATTATCAAAGTACACTCTACATATGCACGGAAATATCAAAACACGTTATTATATAAAATTAATATATGCTAATAAAAACTTAAAAATTCAGTTGGAATCCACAACCTGGAGAAGTTGCAGAGAAGGGGATACTGCAGTTATTTCCAGGGGTCATCACCAACTCCTTGCTGGGTAGTGTTTCTAGCACATCCCTCTTTCCATAGAGCTAGGTGGTACAGGGATGCAGTGATTTCAGCTTCTGCGAATGTAGGTTGCTGCCATACAGCTACATGATAAATGGGGGTGGCCTGAGGCAGGTAGGCTTCCCATGTGTGGGAAGGTTGTGTTGTCTGGAACCTGGCACCATGGCCCTGGTTCACTTTGCTTTTGTTCATGATGGGCTTCCTTAAAAATGTCCCAAGGCCCTTTACAGTGCATTCTCCCTTACAGCCTTAGGAGGGCGCTGCTTTTTCACTCTGAGTAGCAGAGGCTTGGGACTAAAGGCCAGAGGAAATGAGAGTCAGACACTGGCTGCTCTGTGATCCGTCCTCTCCTGAGGACTATTTCTTCCTTCCTCTCTTCCTGCACAGGGTAGTCTGTCTAGCTTCCAAGATGCCCAACTAAAGAAGGACTATGGATTTCCTATGGCCAAAGTTGTTAAGATGTTAAGATACATCAGTGGGGGAATCTAGGGCTAGGGAATCCTGCATACGATAACTTTCCTGTCCTTTTACCCCAGGTTGTAGGTTCCTAGGAACTTCATTCTTGTTACCCCCCCCCAACTCTAAGCTCTCTCTTCTAGAATGCCTGCTCTGTCCCTAAGGTTCATGCTGTGTGGCATCAGCTATCCCCACCGACAGGATAAGAAACAGTTAACCAGTTAACGTGATGTGCTGGAGGTGGCTGGGCGAGCATGCTAATAAATGTGTATTAGCCAGAGTGGTCAGCTTTGTGCGCGCCACTCCTTGCAAACACAGTAGGTATGGATGTGATGAATGGAGGGCCCCTTAAATCTCATTCCCACATGTGGAGATTATGCTGACACTATCTATGTGTGTCATGGGCTGTATATTACACGGCAGGCTGCAGGGTGGCTATGCATCACTGATCACCTCTCCGGGAAGGAGCCTGAATAGCACAAAGGCACACGCTAAAGGCAGCTTTGCATGCTACACTCCCAGAGGGTTTGTCAGGGCCTCACGGGCTCTGGGTCCAGACAAACATCCGAAAAAGGCAGGTAGATGTCATCTTTAGGGCTCCAGGAAGACAGTAGGAGTGATGGTGGTGCAGGACATTGGCATCCTTTGTGGTCAGGATGTGTGGAAAACTCATCCCTTTGTCTGTCCCAGTACTCGCTAAGCTGCTCAGCTCCCAGGACTAGAAAAGTCATACTCATCTTGGGGACTGAACCTGAGGATGCTTAGGAAACACAGGATGGTTGGGAGGAGCAGAGGCCCAAACAGACACCAGATAAAATGGGGCTCTCCTGCCCGCTTTAGGCTCCTATGGCATCTCACACATAACTTCACTCTGAGTACCAATATATCTGCTGGGTGCTTCCTGCACCAGAAAGGGCAGTTAGGGCCAACTGTCATCGATCCAGCACTTTGTACTCCATGCTTGGCAGCAAAGAACCAGTCCATGGAATGAATGCTTAAATAAAATGTTGCATGTGCACACGGTGGAACATCACTCAGCCTTTCAAAGCGGGGAGAATCTGACACATGTTGTAGATGAACTTGGAGGACCTTATAAGAGAAACAAATGAGCACCAAAGGACAAAGAGCGTCAGTATGGTGTACCTCGAGTAAGATGGAAGCACAGGGCCAGGGTGGTGGCGCTCAACAGATGGGAAGGTTCCAGTTTGCAAGATGGAGACTGGCTTTATAAAACAGTGACTATATTTGACTACTGAACTACAAATTTAAAATGGCTAAGATGGTAAGTTTTATGTCACGTATTTTTTTTCTTAACACAGCAAATTAAAAAGAGCTTGTTGTACACATGATACACTTAGACCTGGCGTTCAAGGACATCCCCACAGGTTCAGGGCACTGAAGAAGGAGGTCCAGCTAGTTTCCTCTAAAGCTGGGTTAGGCTTGGTGTCCTATGTGGTACCAGGTGAATTTCTTAGTACCTTCTGGTTGTCTCTTGGGAATGTCACCTTGAAGAAATCAGTTCAGGGTCCACCTATGGGTGCACCCCTTAGAATAATGGGTATTCACACACAGCAGCATTCGGTAGCCTGGCGGGGGAGGAGGCTAGAGCAGCGACTGCTTGCTCTGAGATACAGAGAGAGATTTATGAGGGGGAGAAGAAGTTAATATTGACAAGTGATGAGTTAGGAGAGTAATACGTCAGCTTAAGTTCAGAAACTCTGACGGAGAAAGAAAATCACATGCCTGGAGGCTGTTCATCATCCTAAGGAGGCTACAGAACCAGGGTCCCCTGCCTGTGGCTGAGCAGTGTGGGCGCCAGCAGGTCAGTCCCTCAGTCTCTGAGAACAGCGCTATGTCTACTGTGAGGTCTGTAGGCAAAGGAAGGTGGGAAGGGAGAGAGGGAATTGATGGAGCTGATAGGAAGGACATGAAGGATGCTGAGATGAAGAACAGCTACCTACTAGGATAGCCACGGAAATGTCTCTGAAGTACAGCATCTTCCTTGATGTTAGATGGATTACTTCATTCACCAACACCTCCTAGAAGCAGCTTTGCTATGACAGGGTGCCAGGGTAGTGATAATGTGAGGTCTGGGGTGAACATGATCTCTAAATCTCTGAGGCTCAAGAATGCGATTTCACATCAGAAGGCTGCAGACCTGGGCTATGAGTAGTTAGGTCTTAAGCCAGTGAGGATCCCAGCTCCTCACCTACCTCTGTTTCACCAACGACAGTCACCAGGGTGTCAGGAAAGTTAGAGCACTGTGTGGAAGGAGACACATAGGCTTGGGTGGCCTTAGACAAGGGTGGAGACACTGTAGCAACTGTCCCATCATCTACAAGTATAGAAAGCAGCCTGGGTCACCCAGCCCAGTGCTGGGGAAGCCTGGTGGCCCAGGCAGCCTGAACACTCATGCACCAGCTCCTCACAGGCTCACTGTTTGCTGTCCCACCTCTGCTTTCCACCTCTGGGACACCAGCTCCTGAGGTATGCTGCAGAGGACCTGTGTGGTGCAACTTTTTACTGAGTGGGCATGTGCTATTGGGCTCCTGACCTTCAGATTTTAGATAGTGAAACAGGTCCCTCACAGGTTCTGCCACACAAGTAAGTTACTGACCCACCTCGGGCAATAACTTAGGGCTTTGCTGGCTCTTTCACTCACTCAGTTGCTGAGTAGGTGACAGCTGATTCCTGCTTGGCAAGACCCTTTCTGGTTTCTGTCCTCCATTGAGTTCAGGGCCACAGTCTCCTGGCCTTGCTATTCTCAAGATCAGGGATGGGAGTAGGCCCAGAAAGAGCCCCTTCAAATCCCTTTATCTCACTCAACAAGATGTCAGATCGGCTGACCTTGTGGCTAAACCTAGATGCTGGTGTGTGTGTGTGTGTGTGTGTGTGTGTGTGTGTGTGTGTGTCTGTGTGTGTGCTACTCCTGTGAGCCAAAATTTCTGTTTTCCTCATCTTCATACAGAAAAACCATCAATCATTTCAAGTAAGCACACACTCCTAGTCATATTTTGTCCCTAGGGCCATATTCTATCTCAGGTCAGAAAATAGAGGTTCTGGAGGGGTGGGTTGGCGTTGCAGGCAAGGCCACATGCTGACGGCCAACAGCCTGGTACAGAGGGGGCTGCTCAGCAAGTGCTTCTGTGAATTGTTAAATAAATGAAGAATACAAATTGCTTTCTATTTTCAAATTAAAAAAAAACCCAAAAAACTAAAAAGCACCCACTACTGTGCATTCTGAGCGATTAGCTTGATGAACTGCAATGACTCATCCCTCTTCAACATCTTAATATTACTCCCATTTCAGAGATGAGGAATCAGAGGCACAGAGAAGCGAGCAGCACCCCAAGGCCGTACGGTGAAGATGAGGCACAGGTTGGATCTGAGTCCAGTCACTGAGGCTCCTGCGACCACACTATGCCAAACCCTCTCTGCAAAGGCATGTTTAAGGGCTCTCTGGGATGCAGGCAGCATTCTGAATGTATTGTTGAAGATGGCACCCAGTGGCCACAGGTGACTCTTGAGCCCTTGAACTGTGGCTGGGGTGATGAGAGACTGCTTCGTGTGCCAAGAGAAGCAATCCTCCCCACACTCAACGTTGCTTGTCGCAAGCAACCCCAAACTTAGAGAATTAGATCTGGCCCCAGTGGGCAGATCCTCATCTGCCCCAGAAATAAGGAAGCCGGGCTGGATAGAGATGACAGAGCATCACCCTTAGAGTCCAGGTCACACCGTGGGAATGGGGAGTTGATCTCTGGCATTGAGACAGTACTAACCACCAAGACCTTTGTCTCTGTCCCTTCTGCCCTCCACACATGTCCACTTTCCTTCACATAAGCATGTGGCTAGACTACACAGTTTATACACATAAGGAGAAAAACCTTGCCTGTGGCTCTGCACACTGAGCTGAAGACCTCCAGCCTCTTGGGCATGGTAAGTCCTTCAACCCATCCAACTCTTGATCCAGGCTTAGAATCTCCACTTTGGAGCTTATTGGTTATGGCAAAGCCTTAATCCATGCCAGGAGCTTGGCGCAGAACCTGCCTCCCGTGCTGCTGTCAGCTGCTGTGCGTGCAGGGAGCACAGACTCATTTTAATATTGGCCAGAGCTAAACCTCATTAGAAAAGTAAATTTGCTGTAGCTGCAGGGGAAAAATGCAAGCAATCCACACAACCTTCCCAAAGCTAAATAGAAGCACAGGGTTTAGACTGTTGGATGCAGTATGTCCTTGTCACCAGGTATAGAGCTTGGACCACTGTAGGTACAGAGAGCCAATGCAAGTGGACTGAACTCGGGATGACTTCTGGACATAATCACCTTCCAGCATGGAGGGTAAGTGGTCATAGATTTAGAGTGTTTGTAAATCTCAAAAAAAATGTAGATAACCATTTGCTGGTAATATAGAATGATTACAATGAAAAGTCATTAGATATGAAGATATCATTCTTGCTGCTCTTTAGTGGAAAGATGCTCTGGGTAATTTGGTTCTGGGCCAGGAAGAGTTGGGTCTAGTTCAAAGTCAGAGGTTAGATACCTACATGGATTAAGGTGGGAGGGAGCCTGACTATAGGAGGTCTGAATAGGGAAAGTAGAAATAGACAGTTTGGAGGGGGCCAGCCTGAATTGGCCAGGCCTGACCACTGGCCTTCCCACTGTAGAGTTGTCCAGATACTGGGAAAGTAGGGCAGGGAAGGAGAATGATACACACACACACACACACACACACACACACACACACACACACACAATATAACACTAATAGCCCTGGACTCAACAGTCTAAAAAGATGATGGTCTCCCAATTTGCAGGCCATCAGGAAAACATGCCTTAGAGGACTCCTTTCCCCTCAAAGTCTTCACTTAGCTGGGAATGGAGGTACTGACATGCAGGACTTTGGTGAGCCCATCTAGCAGCCTGCCTCCTCTTGACCATGACCATGTCTCCTTGCTGGTCTTTGGGGGATTTCTAAAGATCTTGTCTGGAGCCCTGGCAAGAAAGATGCTACATGGTGAAGGGTTTTTTCCCTCTTCCCTAGGGGTCCCTCAGACTTGCCCATGCCCTGTCTCCTTCCCCGTCATGCTGCGTTCCAGGACTAGGTGAGATGGGCAAAAGCACAGCAGGAAGATCTCTCTCATACTGCTGGAACACTTTGCCTTTTAGTCCATGACCTATCCCTGATGGGAGTCATCCTGACTCCATCAGTCTTTCTCAGTAGACAGCCCACCAGCTCCAGTGAGGGGTCTCCCCAGGAGAGAATGACTGCCAATGTTGGGATACTGCAAACTGGCAGAGGAAGGCTGAGTACATTCCAACTTCAGCCGCACCTCGCCTAAGGTTTCACTCTGCTTCCTTCTCATTGCCTGTCTCATGCTCTGAATTCTTTTTTTCGCTGAGGCCCTCACCTCTCCTACAGATGTCAGGCCCAGGAGCACCATGAATCCTCATTCTTCTTTTAGAACCACATGGGGACCACCAGAATCCCTGGCTCAGAGCCTGGTTCCTTGGTTAGCTCAATCTCTTCCATATCTTATTCTTACAAAATTTCATCACTCTGGGCTCCATCCATATCATGAGGGCACAGTAGACTTGGTCCCCTTCCCTAAAAATGGTGTGTGTGGGGGGGAAAAATCCAAGTCTATTAAAAAACCTGAGCAGAAGAAATAGACTTCTTCCTTTGGGCAGCTGTTCTCTGCTACAGGCTCCCATTCTGTAGTTGAGTCCCTTTTAGTGATTTACCTGCCCCAGGCTTCAGGTGGAATATTATTAGCACGTCATCCAGAAACACGTGCACATATCCAACCCATCCACAGCCACAGATGATCCCTAAGCACTTGGGGAGCAGCTATACAAATAGGAGCAGCAAGACAATGGCCTCAATGCCAAGCGAGGGCACAAATGCATTCATTCTTCTGGTCCCATCCCCCAGGAAGCATTTTTCTCTTGTTGAAAGGGGCAGGGAGGCATGCAACTCCAAGACCTTTGGAGTTCCTGGAAGTGAACTGAATAGAGTGGGAGGTTTTGTGAGGGTTTCATGGGAGGGGGGGATCTTTATCCTGCATGAACACAGAGAGGACTCAATGTTTGGTTCAGGGCGGTCAAGAGTGGTCACCAACTGAGCAGGTTCTAAAAGGAAATGCTTCTGCTCTGTAGTGACTCCTGACGGAAGAAGGGAGATGTAAGGACAGAAGACCTAGATCAACAGCCCTACATAGCCTAAATACATACCACTCCACCAGCCACTTACGAATCCGTGTGCCTGCCATTTACACACAAACTCCTACAACCCCCCCCCATCATTTCTTTACTAGGCACATTTATATCCAGCTCACTTGCTTGAAACTGTGTGCCAGATAGTCCAAGATCAAGATCTTAGTGGGCACTCCAGCTAAACTGGTCTCCATAGAGAAGTACTCCGCAGACATGGGGGAAGCCACTGTCAACAAAAGGCCCTTCTCCGGATCCTGTCAGTGGAAATCTGGGAGTCATCTCAGCTCCAGCTTCTATAAGCTATCACTGAGTGCGTAACTAGGACTAAATCTGCCTGGGTGAGAAAGTGGTAGCCAGTCAAGACCAAGTTACTGTCTGTGCGGGTCTTGATCTGAGCTGCTGAGTAGGAGGCTGGAGCCGCTGTTTCCTGAGGTGCTGGATTGAATACTTTATTGTCTCGCATCTCCGTTGCCTTTTCTGAACTTGGAAGATTAAATGCACAGAGGCAGGTGACCACCTGGTCCTGCCTCCTTCTTCTTCACTGTACTGAAGGGCTCAGGGATTTGCTGTCACTTTTGACATCTCTCAGTGTCTCACCACCCACAGAAAAGACGCGGCGCTTGGCTACCCCTGAAAAGAATTAAATTGTAAATGCCCAGGAAAGGAGATCCGTTGGGGTGCCTGCTGGTGAGCAGGGGTGCGGCTAGAGCTGGCCCCCACACCTCCTGAGGTTCTGTGGGCCACCAGGAACCACCTGCTGAGGTGGCAAGGGACAGAATAGCTAAGAGAAAGACCAGTTGTTAGACGACTCTCAGAACCAGTTTTTGCCTTCATCCTGATGGAGCGGGGCAGGCAGCGTCCTATCTTTATTTCCTAGCCCCTCAGGTGCAGGCCCTGGCAGCCGGCCCTTTCTTTCCTGTTGCCCCATTTTGTGCAACACACACACACACACACACACACACACACACACACACACACCCCGCGCGTGCACGAGGGCGGACATGGCGTGGATACTGATGGGGTCGGATAAAGGGGCTCTGTACACCGCGGCGGTAGGGGCGCGGGGCGCGGGACACTGACCTGCGGCGGCGAGTCCATATCGTCCCCAGCGCGGTCCATCGTGGGTGGCAGTCCTATGCTCTGGCCCCAGAGCCCCAAGGCTGCTGCCTCGCAATGCGCGCGCTTCTCTCTCTGGGCGTTTTTCGGCTCGGTGCCCTCGGGGGCCACTTCATAGCCGCGGGCCCGCTCGTCCACAGCCCCAGCCGGCCCGCTGCCACCGCCCGGCTGCTTCTGGGCTCAGCCAGGCGGCGGCCGGAGCCCCGGAGCGCTCGGGAGGGCGCGGGCGGCGAGGCGCGGAGCGGCGACAGGAGCCCCAAGAGGCGACGCGCGGGCTGCCCGGGCCGGGGTGGCGGGGCGCGCGGCCGGAGCCCAGCAGAGCGGGCCAGCTCGTGGTGCCCTCGGCGCTGGCGGCGGCGGATGCGCGGTGCGGCCGCGGCTGTGACAGCGCCTCCCGCCCCGCCCCCACGCACCCCGCCCCCGCGAGCGCGAGCTGCCGGCGGGACCAGAGCCACTAGCGGTCCGTACCAACCTCACGGGCTGAGGCGGGGGCCGACACTGGACCCCTCCCCTAGCTTGGTATCACCTCCCCACACTCCCTGCAGTGGCCCTCCCTCAGGGGCGGCTTGGGCTTGGGGTGCTGGAGCGGCCGCGGGAGGGGCTCAGTGTACTCCAGCTTTGGCTCGAGGGATGAGAGCGTGTCCGCCCTACCAGCACCCCCTGCCCATCCGCCTCCATCCTTCGATCCTGGCTGCTCAGGCCCCTGACTTGGCAGACTCTCTCAAAGGGCGATTGTTTCAAGGCTGGGATGCTGGGGGTGTGGGGTGCTGGAGAGGGGACAGTTCTAAAGGGACTAAGACTCTGAGCTGGAAACCAAGGAGGGTGCGGCCCCCGCTTGGCTTCGGACAATCCAAAGTGGATACAAGACATATTGTATGGGTTGGAGATGGGAGACCCCAGTAGCCTGTCTGTGGGGCGGCTCCACCTGTGGGCACCGTTTCTTTCTTTAAGAACATGTCAAGTGGTGGAGTGTCATTCTCTCCTCTCCCTCTCCCAGTGCACTGGGCATCCTAACAAGGGGGCAGGAGGCACTGCCTAGTGCAGAAGAACCAAGAGATGGCCAAGGTGGGTGGGCAGGCGATCCAGGAATTTCTCAGTGCTGGGGAGCTGGGAGGCAGGGAGCGGTGTGTGTGTGTGTGTGTGTGTGTGTGTGTGTGTGTGTGTGTGTGTTTGCACAGAGGCCATGCATTCATCCAGCGGGAGGCTTCTAAATGCTTTTGTCCACTTGCCAGAGCCTAAGACACCATCCATGTTCCTTCAGGGTTACATTCTGGACAGTCCTCACGGACACCTGTGGTCAGGGCCTCCAGCTGTGTCCTCTTCAAAACTCCAAAAGGCCAGTTCCTGTCAATGTCAGTGCTTTCTCCAGGCTCTGTCTCCTCCTTTCTTAATCCAAAGAGTAACAGCTTGGCATTGCTGTACCAAAGTGTTCTTTATCCTGTGGACTGACGCTGAGTTCTCAGGTCTTTACCATCACCTCAGTCCCTTGCTCGTCTTGGGCAAAGATGAGTGGCTTAGCAAGCAGCTCCTGAACCACTTCTCTTGTTCCGGACTCTGAGGTGATGCAGGAGCCACTGACCACGTCATCCCATAGATGATAGAAAACTATAATTTTTGTCTCTAGGGAGAGACTTCCTCTAGGCTCTTCTCCCCTTCCTCCATGCCCAGGAGCTCCTGGAGGGCATGCTGCCCCTCTGCATCTCCCTGAGTTTCCCATACCACTTACAATTACCGAGTGGCAGGGCAGATGTGGCTTTGGAGACGGGCTCTTACCGAAAGAGAAACTGATGCCTCAGACAAGACCATCCATGCGTGGGGTCATACCCACTCCTCATCTCTCCCCCAGGACTGTGCTCAATCCCCAGATGGGGAGTTCCAGATAAATGGTAGAGTAATGAACAGGTTGAAGTTAGCCAAGTGTCCTGGCCAAAGATCACTCTCTGGGCCCATCTCTTCAGTAATAAGACAGGCTTCCAGTAAGCTGTCAGGTTCTTGTCTGGTCCCACAAGGCTGTAGCCAGTGAATGTCCTCTGGCTGTTCTATGGGGTGGGTCCCCTCTTGCTTGAAGTTCAACCAGATGAAACAGGAATGGTTGCAAGCTTTATCTCACCATTCTCGTGAGAACAACAGTGATAATAAAACCCCATTCTGGAGCCCTGTCTTGCAAGTTAGCCTCAGGCTCTGTTTATGTTTTTTTTAATATTAATTTATAAAGTCAATTTGAAACAATAATGTGATATTAAAATTAGTATGAGAAGATTTGGTGAGGAGACAACAACTTGCCTTCATTTTGGCAGTATCCCACAGTTATGGACCCACAAACACACATGTCTATGTACAGACAAAGTGGTGCACATAGAGGCAGATACACAAATAAGCACAGGAAATTGAGTGCAAACAAATGGTCTCTCATGTATCTCACATGCATGTGTGAATGTGTGTACATGTCTGCCTCACCCGCTTGCTACCCCCACCAGTCCTCCACCAGGGGTCTGAGCCATAGTTATCACTTTCCCATGCTCTTTGTGGGGAGGCAGCAGTGTTTCCATTCCACATCTGGATTTCCTGCATCCCCACAACTTGGTCCTTGCTCCAAACATCTGGAGCAGCTCCAGGATCTCCTTGAATGACTCATCCTTCCTTATTCCATCCCTCCTTTGTAAGAAAGAACCCCTCTTCTTAGAGGCCCCCCAAAGCCTAGTACCAGAATGTTTAGTATACAAAGCTCTGGTCCTGTATGCCTTTTGGGGCAAGCTGTTATATGTTTATTGTGTATTTAAGCAGGACAGAAACCCTGGTTCCCATAATCTGAATCTCAGAAGGGTCCCAAAAATGCATCATCTGCAATGCAAAACCAAAAACCATCTGGAACCGGATCACCTGTGCCCAAATTTAATATGAATAACAATCGGTTTAGCGTTGCTGGTTCATGGTTCCTCTAGCGGTTTCTCTGCTTGGCCCTTTTTCATAGAGAGCTTTGCTCTTTCCCAGGTCTGTCATTGGTGGTTTCTTTTCAGGCTATCCATTCCTTTAGCTAACTATGCAAGGAACTAAGACAAATGAGCCATCCCTGGCCCCAGGTTATAACAAGCTTTCTTTTGGGTCACCAACCAGCTCCCAAATAAAGACATGAAGAATTCTTATAAGTTATGAATGCTCAGCCTTGTCTTATGCTTGTGGCACTAGCTCTTATAACTTAAATTAACATTTTTCTTCATCTACATTTTGCCTTGGGGCATTTTACCTTTCTTTTATTTTTTATGTCCTATTCTATGTCTTATTTACTGGCAGCTGTCTGGCCCTGAGTGTCTCCCTCTCTTTCTCCCTTGTTCTCCTCTCTCTCAAGTCTAGATTCCTCCTCCTACTTATCCTCTCTGCCTGCCTGCCCTTCCTAGTTCTCTTCTGCCTAGATATTGGCTGTTCAGCTTTTTATTAGACCAATCATGTGCCTTATGCAGGCAAGGTCAAACAGCCTTTTAACTATGTAAACACATCTTTACATAGTTAAACAAATGCAGCATAAACAAATGTAACACACCTTTTCTAGTTAAAGTAATATTCCACAACACCAGGTCCTTGCTTTGCCTGCCCTCTTAGCCCCTCTTACTGTCTGATGGTTGGGACTCTGTTTTTAGGGAGTCTCCTGCTATACCTTTTCTTGCAGTGGGAGTCTTCAGTAGTAATTTCATGGCTATGAATGGACAGGCCAAGTGAGAAATCCTTCATTCCCTAGTGCATGAGCTTACCCATCATGGCCCAGGCAAGGACATACAAATGTGTACATGTCTCACCACCCCCCAACCAGGTGAACGCCTACCCAAGCACAGTGGAACGAAGAAAGCTGTCTTTTCTCTGAAAAGTTGGTTAGTGTCCCTGGGGATGGGCCATTACTTGCAAATTTTGGCAGTAAATTTCATAGGCTATATGTTTTCAGAGGTATTTCTTTTCTGATTGTGTGGATGTACTATTTGAGGTGGTTAAGTTCATGGCTCTGAGAAAGATGAACACATCTTTTCACTATTCCCTTTTTTCTTTTAAAGAGGCCATTGGTCCTGGCTTGGAATCTCAGATATCCTTGTTTATACCTTCAGAGCAGATTGGAAATGGTCATTTGGTCACAAAGACTCTCAAGCTCCCTTCTTGTACCCCATTCCTGCAGCCTCTGAATTTCATTCACTGCCATGGTGCAGCTGCACAGCTTAGAGTACTTTTGTAATTTACTGACTGCTCTTTGCATTTGGGGGCTGAGGGAGATGGTAGTGGAGTCAATGGAGTAGAGCCCTGTGCCTTGGAAGAGGCTCTTTCAGAGGCAAGTCGAGGAATCTGCTGTGTGTTCTGCGGGAAGTGAGAAGAATTCAGGTTACCTAAAACCTTCCTACCTGCTCTTCCAGGGTCTCCCTGGAATGCCTTCTAACCTAGTTGTGAGCTACAGCTCTCCCACAGCCTCTGTTGAGTTTCAGGTGTAAGCTACACTTATCTGGAGGGGGGGAGCTTTTATTGAGATGCAATGTTTTCACTTGTTCCCCTAATTTCTATTGAGCTTCTGTCATACCTCAGTCCACAAAGTTAGAACAAGGATTGACAGCCACCAGAACAGCTAATGTTCACAAGGCCTTTTCATAGACCAGGTGAGCATCTAAGTCTTCATGTGCATTAACTGATTTCATGACATAACGTGTTATTTATGAGGAAACATTAATGACATGGCTCTATTATTATTTCCAACAATCCAGAGCATAGTGTTTAGGTAATTTAATCAAGGTCACCTGCTAAACAGTGACAAAGTTGGCTTTGAATCAAGTGGTTGAGGTCCAGGACTCAGCTCTTCATCATCAGAGTACCTCGGGTTTGGGGGCTGTTGGGTGTCAAATACAAGAAGCCAGGGCACATATGGATTTAGAATGAGCTGTAGTAGAGAAATAACAGAATCAAGGTTCATAGAAGATGTTGGGACAAGGAAAGTCTCTTTAAGGGAGTCACATTTGAGCTGAGACCTGCAGAGTGTAACACTAGGATTGGTGGTTGGGACTCACCAAGGGACCAGTAAGGCAAAATCAGTGCTAGAAGAAGGAACCAATCAAGGCAAGCAAAGCTGTAAAGTGGTGGGTAGGGAGTCAGAGAAACAGAGACACACATACAGACAGACAGACAGACACATACAGAGAAAGAGAGACAGGAAGACAGACAGATACACATATACACACACACAGAAAGAGAGAGAGAGAGAGGAAGGCAGATAGATACACACACACACACACACACACACACACACACACACAGAGAGAGAGAGAGAGAGAGAGAGAGAGAGAGAGAGAGAGAGAGAGAGCGCCATGAAGTGAGAAAGACATTCTCTCTTTGGACTTTGATCATGACTGATATCCTGCACTGGTGTCTTCCAGAGAAAAACTGTTCAATAAATATGATGGATGTAGTTGTTTAATTTCCTGCCTAAATTCTCCTCCATAGCTGGGTGATAAGTAAACATCTTAGACCTCTGGGTATTGGAAGAGCTTCTGCACAAGTGACTCTGCACAACTTCCTTTTGGAACTTGGAAAATATAGAAAAGGAATAAAATGACATCTCTCCTGGGTTCTCTAACTCCAGCATCCATCTATCCATCTATCCACTCATCTACCCATTTATCCATCCATCCATCCATTATCTAGCCATCTTTCTTTCCAGACTTCAAGAGCTTCTTTAGCTGTGAAATTTTCTAGGGGCTCAAATCACAAAAGTGAAAAACTAGTTTCTACTTCCAGGCCAATTGTTCTTTCAAGAATGAGTTTTCTGCATCTCAGTTTTCCCATCTGCTTTCCCTCTTGTGCTCTACCACAAAGGAAGAGGCAGGCAGAGGGCAGGTTTTGGGGCAGATGGAGATCCAGGAAGGGGCTGCTGCCGAAGGCAGAAATGGGAGAGGAACAGAGGCAAACAGTGGGAAGCTGTCCAAATTCTTTTTGCTCTCATGTAGCGGTTTGGTATATAGTGAGCTTTGGGAATCTGGGGTACATGAAAAAGATGCCTATAACAGATGCAAGTATATTTCAGAGATCCAGGAATTAATTTCGATTAGATGTATTTTTGAATAAAAGATCATTGTTCTGAAAGGCTTTAGAAACAACTCAGCACATTGGAAGGCAGTTGCTTCCCTCCATTTCCAGCTTGTTTGGGCCTGTAATATCTCCTTAGTGCTCTTCCTGGAACCAGGAGGGTGCTGAAACTGGGGAGAGGATGATCAAGAATTAGTGCACAGATGTCTCTTGGACTGTCTGCCTATGGCCGAAGTCTCTGCTGTTCCAACTAGGGGGTGGAGGGACTTGTTCCTGCTACTTTCTGATGGCCACCAGTAGCAGAACTCAAAATCACTGAAGAACATTCCCTTGTTGGCTTTGTGAGACAAACCCAAGTCTGTCAGGATTTTCAGGGAATAGGAAGAGGGGATGTGGACTTTACACACTCATGAAAAGAACGTTACATGATGAGACAAAGTTTGTTCTTCTGTGGACATCTGGGAGACATGATGAGGCAAGGACACATGGAAATCTCTGGAGCCTACTCTCAACAAAAAATGCAGCAGGCAGGCTTCTCTGAGATTCCAAAGCTTGCAGCCCTTGTTGGGCTGTCCAGACAATTTACCCACAAGTCTCCAGTCTTCGCCCATGCTGAGAACTGGAAAAACTGTATTTTATCCTCTGGTTTCTTCCTGCTTGAAGGCACACTGAAATCTCTGTGGGGAGCTAGTGATCTGTTCTCACATGGCCCAGTGAGGGATAGAGGGTTCACAGAGTTAGGGAGAGCTTTAATCAGGACACAACTGAGCACACAACTGACAGTTTTAATTCTCTTGTTCTGTTTCCTGAAAATGGATGGTCATTTTGAGCTTTCTGGTCTCTAATCCCCCATTCAGAAAAGCAAACACCCTAAATCCTCAGTAATGTAGGTTTGACAGCCTTACACGCCTATCTGTGTTTCAGCACCAAGGCCAGCACCACGCACAGGCAGCTTATGTTCTCACATCTGGACTCAAGCAGTGTCCAGGCTCTGGGGGCTCAACTTGTGCTTGGCAGGAGGACATCACACTGTGGAAGCCAGGCTGACATTATATGAAGCCTCTTCTAGACATGGTAGTTGTCCATCTGTGAAAAACGATAGGCTCATTTTTATAAGTAGAAACAGGGTGTTCAGGGGATTCCAGGATAAAGTTAAGCAATCCATCAAGGATAACAAATCAATTTTACTATGCATGCCAATTCTGTAAATTTTTGGGGCATGTATTAAATGCTGTGAAATGTTCTGAAGTTATACATGGGCTAAACAGGACAGAACACCATGGCTGCTTAGTGATGTTTGCTTTGATTGGGTAGTGGGATGTTAGGATAATTGTGTGTGTGTGTGTGTGTGTGTGTGTGTGTGTGTATGTGTGTGTGCGCGCACGCATTCAAGTGAGAAGGAGGAAGAGGAGAGAGAGAGAGAGAGAGAGAGAGAGAGAGAGAGAGAGGGAGAGGGAGAATGGTGTCATTTCCAGTAACTAGGTGATATTATCTAAATGTCTAATATCCATTTATTTTTGAGGATAGTATGTCCTTCCCATTCAACAGTGTTTCATGTTTTTTCTTGTTCACTCATTCAATCAACATTTTCTGAGTCTTGTTAGGCTCTTGCTACCAGGCATCACACTCTATTTACCCCAGCCTTATCTTAGAGTCTACAACTAAAGTGATACAAACAGATACAACTATGGTATAAAGATTGCTTGGAAGGCTTGGTGACATGTTCTTGGGGCACAGAAATCATGATGAGTTCTGGGTCAGTGGGTTGCTCAGATCAAGTTATGATCATTTCTGCAAATGGGCAGCGTGTGGGATTCCTGAACAGGGGTTTCTAAGAGTGAAGCTCTGTTCTCTACAGCAAGGCCCCCCACTGTGGGGCACAAGCATTCTGATAAAACTGTGCATGGCTTTTGCCTATCATTTCAACCTATGTGACTACAAAGTCCACATCTACGTCTACCTTGGTTCTGGACAACAGAGCTCCATGGGTGCCATAGAGGAAGGCCTAGCAAGTCCTAGCTGGAAATCACCATTTGATCTTCAAATGCTGTTTCTGGGGTGGCAAAGGGGAGTGGGGTGTCTGCATTCTGGACTGAGGCTGAGGTACAAGAATGGGGATGCCCTTATGTGTAAGCATGTGGGAAGGCCAAAGTTCAAGAAAGTCATTATGAGTTAACTCCAGGTGTTTCAAAGCAATTCTTTCCTATGAGGTTGCAGTCTCAACAGCTGCAACAAATCTTTCTAATGCCCATTCTTATTCTGTGGTACACTGCTATCATTTTTGTAGATCTCCATGTTATTTATTTGTGAAAAATAAGGCAAAGTAGATATTTTGAAATTGGCTATACCAAAGCCCAGGGAGGAAAGGAAGCTACCAAACCATATGCCATGGCATGTCCTTCAGTGGACTCCCACCCCAGCAGGCTTGGAAAGCCAGGGTACACCCAGAGTCAGGAGCCTTCAGCGACTGAACTGAAACCCTACCATTCATCACAGTGGTAAGCAGCAAATATTCCTACCTTGTTTGAAGATCCCACAATTAAATAGGCAGAGAAATGTATTTCATAAAATATGCATATTGTTTCCTTCCAACAACAGTGCTTTAATCTCTCTTAACTCATAGCCCAGATGAGCAATGGGAGGAAGAATCTCTCACTGCACATTAAAATCAGTTGTCAGCCAGCGCTGTCTTCTGCGGTGAACTCTTATCATTGTCACCATCATCACCAATCCATTATCATCATCCCAGTTATTTCTTTTTACAGTCAGTGTATAAATTCAAAAGAGTTCTACAGAAGAATAGACTGTCTTACTCTTTCACTGAGTAAAATGTTTGGTACATGCCCAATGAATGTCTGATGTTGTGAATATTATTAAATGGATTAATGAATGAGCTTTAGCATAAATTATGTTGTTTGCTCTTCAGTGTGACCCTATGAGATGAGCTTCTCTCTGTTACCATGTCCTTATCTGAATCTAAGGCAACAGATGCACAGGATATTGTCTTGAAACAGACCTTGCATTGTGGCCTGATCATATGGAGATATATTATGCTTGGGTCAGGTTCCCCTTACTCCTGAGCATCTGATCACCAGGCTCTCTGCCTCAGTCTCCCTCTTGGCTCTGTCTTACATTCATCCCCACACCCAGCTAGCTCCTGCGCCCTGGCAGATGAGTTCACTCCCATGGATAATGGCTCCTTGTCAGCACTAGAGCCCAAGGAACACATTTTTCATTATTGGACAAAGCTGACATGCAAGAACAATTGGACTAAATTGATTGTATTTTCCAAATCATCATCCAGCTTCTAATTCTATCTGTGAGATGGACTAATTTGAACAAGAATTAGCTTCTAAATTGAGAATCCAGGCCCTTGACCAGGAGGGGAGAGAGGGTCCTTGTGCCATCCAGCAAGGAATAAGTCTACAGACTTCCAAGAATTACATTCACAATAGACCTGGTCACACTGTCTATTTGTTCTGCGTCCTTCTTCCTTTTCCTCCACACTCAGCGATACTATCTCAAAACCAGCTCAGAAGAGCAGTGACATAAATTCTGGCTCCACTGCCACCCGAAATGAAACCACAGTGATTGATAGCAGCTGATTAAAAGAAGCCTCCTGCCTCAGGGTTAGAAGGCAACCACTTGTTGCTTCCAAGCCCCTATGGATTCTCCATCCTTCATCTCAGAGAAAAGCTGGTCCTACTACTTCTGTTTCAGAGGCCCCGTGGCCTTTCACATACACTACTTCATTTCTAGTCTGCTCCTTACTGAATAAATCCCTTCTTAGTCAAACTGAAACCTGCCTCCCACAGGGACTTGTGGGTTTGTCATTTTGTACAGTATCCTTCAGACTTAAAATACCCAGGACTTTCTGACTAGCATATGATTAAAGTAGTATTCTGATTAATGAGCCCCAAGGTACTCCCTTTCAAAGTGATGAGGATGTTTCTGGCCTACAAATGTCCCTTGGAGTAATAACAAGACCTTTCAGGCACAGTTTGACTTTTGCTAAGGTGGAATGGTGCTCACCTTTAGATTTGATGGTGCTCACTTTAAGACAGGATAATTCTCACCTTTGGATGGGATATGCTCACCTTTACATGGGATGGTGCTATCCTTTACATGGGGTGATGCCCACCTCTGGATGGGATATGCTCACCTTTAGATTGGATGGTGATTACCTTTATATGGGATGATGCTCACCTTTACATGGGATGGTGATTACCTTTATATGGGATGATGCTCACCTTTGGATAGGATATGCTCACCTTTACATGGGATAGTGCTAACCTTTACATGGGATGATGCCCACCTCTGGATGGGATATGCTCACCTTTAGATGGGATGGTGATTACCTTTATATGGGATGATGGTCACCTTTAGTCTCTTCACCAGGATCAAAGACATACATTCCGTAAGCACAGAGTAAACAGGTTCTAGAAGTTCACAGAATATCAAATTTTGATGGAATCTTCTCTAAAGGAGGCGAAGCAGCTGTGAGGGAAAATACGCAGTGAAGGAATAATGGAAACAGGCTATTAGAACTTTCTAATAAAGAGAAAGCAATAACGAAGGTGGAGGAAGGAAGAAACTGGGTCCCTTTGTACATTTCTGAGAAAATAGGCATCCATAGTCCTATTCCTACAGTTCCTAGCCATCATCTTTATACAATACTTAGGTCCCTGCACAGCATCTTCTGTTTGCATATATGCTTTCCAATTTCCATGCAATAAGCAGTTCAGGATCAGGAACCTAAGCACCTATCCTGAGGCCTTGCATATAGTAGATACTTAATGCATATTTGTTGCATGCATAATACTGAATAAATATTTAGAAGTAGAATGTCAGAATGCAGAAGTGTACATCTTGATTACTATAGACAAAAGTACAGATTTTGCTAAGAGAATCTGGTAACTGAGTTTGATGACTTTGGCTCCACACCGTGAAGGAAGTTATATGATGAAGGAACTCCTAGTTTGTGGGTTAAGGAAGAAGGTACATGTCAGAGTGATAAATTTCTTAGAAAAAGCAAAAGTTCTGTGTTGGGCATTAGGTTTAAGATATATATTAAATATTTCAAGAGAGTTGATAACAGTTGGATGTGACTGTTCTTGGGTCCAGAAAAGCTTTAGAAGACTGTAGACGTAGGTCTTAATCTCTCTCTCCCCCCCCCCTCTCTCTCACACACACACTATCACGTGCGCGCACACTATCATACTGGGAAAGGTAGCATGGTGATTTCCTCTTAAGCATCTATAGAGGAAAGACAGCTTACCATGCATGCTCTTGGAACTTGGCAGCTTGGAAGGCTCAAAGGTAAGTTGTGGAGAATGAAAACACAAGTAAGGCAACCATTGAGGGGGAAGCATAGCTAGAGCACCCACCATAGCTGCTTCGTGCCATTGGGCAGAACTCAGAGCTCCAGGAGTCATAAGACAGAAGCCTGGGGAAGAGGCAGCCATGGCACAATGACCACTTTCTGGCACTGAAAATCCTGCTTTCCAATTGGAAAATTTAGTAGCTAAAGGAGATGGCAATGATTGAGAAGTAAATTAGTGGCTTCTAAGATCAGTGGGAGGAAGAAGCTCAATCATAGATTAAAAAATAGTTGAAAATACAAAGGAGAAATAGGGTATTTGGAAGACAGATTCTAGAGACTGCTTGTGAAATCTGAAAAAGCGAATAGAGAAATATCACTAAAAAAGAATGAATGCAGGGTTTTTTGTTTGTTTGTTTTTGGCTTGCCAAATACTTAACTTGAGGGATCAAAAGTCTGAAGTTATAGACTGACAAAAATGTCCTCCTCAGACAGGCATGCCTTTGGAGAAGCTCAGGGGTGTGCCGTCTTCATCAAAACCCCCAGTCATCCTAAAGAAACAGGTCCCTTTATTTAAGCATACCATTTCTCTTGGTAACTTCCCCAAGTGGGGCTTTGTGAGAAGGTTCAGCTTTGGAGTGCAAGGATGCTGGGCATCAACATGAACACGTGATGAATCTCATGTGTCTACTAGTGTAACGGGAAGGCTCAGGGTTAGGGCCCATCTAAAAGTCTAAGCCAGGTGGATTGACACCTGAGGTGATCTCTGCACACTTCTCCCCCCCTTTTTTTTTGAGACAGGGTTTCTCTGTGGCTTTGGAGCCTGCACTGGAACTAGCTCTTGTAGACCAGGCTGGTCTCGAACTCACAGAGATCCGCCTGCCTCTGCCTCCCTAGTGCTGGGATTAAAGGCGTGCGCCACCACTGCCTGGCCACACTCTGTTTTTTGTGTGTACATGCCAATGTGTCTGAATGACACCAGGATATTACAGAGCTCTGAGAAAGTAATGGTTAAAAACTGGGCTATGCCTCTACACCACTGGGTTGTCATGATTAGGGTACTGGTATGGAGACACCACAGCATCAATTTCTAATGCCCCTGATAGTAATTTTAAGGTACCAAGCAGGCATGTACAAACAAAATACATGGTAATCACAATTCATTGAATATAACAAGCCTTTACCAGAAGTTCTTTGGACTGTGATGGGTACCAAGAAGTCTCATCATGGTATCTCCTGCAGAGACCTTACGCCTGCCTCAAAATGGCTTCTTTTGACCTCTGTGCTGTGCTGAAATCACGTGAGCAGGAAGGGTGCATGGATGGGTAACAGTGTGTAGCAATATATAATCTAACCTTGCAATAAGAATTAATAGAACTTGGAAGAACATAAGGTCATCTGGCCTACCACAATCTTCCAACTGTCAAGACTTCTGTGGCAGGAATGGCAGTCAATAACTGGACACATCACCTATACTTTTTAGAAATCATTGCCAAATGCAATTACTCACTACATGTTAACAATACTTTCAGAAGATAGATCAAGGTATGAGTTACTCTACCCATTTTATGGACAGGATAATTGAAGCTTTTGTTAAAGGAAATAGTTGTAAGGCCCAGATGGGTACAATTCTTTGCCCATCTCTGAGTATGAATCCTTTGAATCCTTGGTGTTGTTTTATTGTAGGCAGTGTGCTTCTCTCTCTCTCTCTCTCTCTCTCTCTCTCTCTCTCTCTCTCTCTCTTTTGTGGAGCTGGCTATGTGACTTCATTTGGACATTAATTGGGGTAGAAGTGTCAGAGAACTGAATCTGACTTTCGGCCAAAAGGGACTGCGTGGGTTTCCACATTGCCTTCTTCCTCTGATGCTGTGGCTATGAAAGCCTGGGCCCCAGATGAATACATGAGGAACAGACTCCTACTCTCACCATCCCAAGCACTTCTATTGGAAGCTGAGCTGCCTCTGTTGACCAACAATTTCTGGGAGAAAGTGCCTATTGTTTCATACAATTGAGATTATGTGGGTTATTCTTGTTATGTGGAATTATTATGGCAATATGAACTGATGCTTTTAGAGAGTTTATGCTATCAACACTTCAATTTTCATGTGCAAGAGAATTACTGTCGGTTCCTGCAGAAATACCAATTCATAGAACCCTAGGAGATTCTGGTGCACTTAAGGAAGTTAACTTCCACTTAGAGGAAGTTAGCGCTTTACAGTTCTGGGACGGCCTGTTTGCTTACTGCACTGTGAATGGGTAAAAGTCTGTAATGTGCCACATTTTCACCTGTGGCCAGTGGGCATGGAGTACGTTTACAAACCCAGGGCTTTGGGCTCCCAGAGGACCAATATTTCCCTCCTATATAGCCCAGTGACAGCACGTGGAATACAAGTGCAGTAGGGCAGTCTGTTAGTATTGAGGCTCGACTGCGTCTGTGTGCTGTGAATGGCATAGATCTAATCTAGCAAATTGTTCCAGGAACTTGGTTAATGCTCTACTCACAGCTGCAGCTCCTTGAAGGGAGCTGTTCCTCCCTGCATGTGCACACACGCGCACACACACAGGCGCATGCACGATCGCACTTTTCTTTCTGTAAGGATCAAATTGGCCTCCTTGTTCTGACTCAAAGCAGCTGTTTGTTTGTTGTTCTCGTGTTTGCAACTGTTGTGATGAGGTTTGCTTCCTCCTTTAACTGAATTACACGCAGTTTGGCTCTTCAGTACAAGCTGCAGTTTGAGCTGGAGCGTTCTGTCACGTGAGATTCAGATTCCTCCTCATCCCATAGTCCAATTAGAACAGCACAGATGCTGAGTACCTAGGTCCAGTGACCCCCACAAGGAACATGACAGAAATGCAGGCTGTTCCTTCAGCTGCCCCTGCTCTTTCCCTCCATCTATCTGTCGGAATACAGCTTGAATGGGTCAGTCAGGCAGTTGGGGTTGGGTGGCCTACAGGAGCTCATTATCTCCCCCCCCCATGTGTCCCCAGGCCCACAGTTAGAGAGTAGCTGGGAACTCAAACAGCCGTATCTATCCAGTTTGTCTTAATTTATGTTTGGCTGATGACACTGAGCTTATTTATGGCAGTGGAATGGAATTTGTGAGAACTATCTCATAAGGAGAAAATACAGAGTACTGAAATTCTGGGAGCATAGACCAACTCTCTTAGAATCTTCCTTCGCTCTCTTGGGCCTCAAGTTCAGACATAGACATCAAAAGGGTCAGAGAAGCTGGGCCACTCAAAACTTCTTTTCTTCTTCCTGATGCTGAGCTCTGGCCTTTGGTTTGGCTCCTATCTCCAAGTAGGATAGGACCAAGGCTACCTCCACACTGCGCTGTGGTGGCAGAAGGATATGCACTGGGTCCTTGGGAGAGCAGCGCTTGCTGTGTGACCAGCAGCAACTGCTTCCCTGGTGTGGGAGATGTGTCTGTATTCTGTCAATCAAGTTTTAAATAAATGCTGATTGGCCAGGTAGGAAATATAGGTGGGTCAACCAGACAGGAAGTAGAGGCAGGGCCAGGAGAATGTCTGGGAAGCAGGAAGCTCCCTTGACATTCCTGTGCAGTCCCTCTGAGAAGCAGGATGTAAGCTGCCTCACTGAGAAAAGGTACCGGCCATGTGCCTGGCTTGGATGGGAACAATGGGTTAATATAACTTATGGGAGCTAGTAAGAAGCCTGAGATAATGGGCCAATCAGTTAATAACCTAATGTAGACTCTGTGTGATTTTCTTTGGGGCTCACTGGCTGTGGGGTACTGGGCGGGACAGAAACCCCAACAAGCGGGCCCTCATGTTACACTTCCCTTTACTGAGATTGAGAGTTTTAACACTGAAACGAACTGGTGAAATGTAATTTGCATTCATGTCTTAATTTCATCAGTTCTTAGTAATCCTGCAGTGTTAGTTTGGTGTCATCGTGAGGAAGACATTTATTTTCAGCTTTTGCAGAAGGCTGGTGGGGGGGGGACCCAAAATATGTCAGGTGAGAGCAGTTGCTGGTGGTCACACGGCAAGTGGTCTCACAAGGAAGCAGTATATATCCCTCTGCACCCACAGCACATGGCGGAGGTAACCTTCGTCCTATCTTACTGGGAGACAGGGGACAGGAACAAAGCTGGAACTAAAGGATAGCGCACCTGGCCGGCAGGTGGGTGCTCACCCACTTGGTGCTGTCTCTTGGGGAGGCGTAGAGCTGTGAAGCAGGACTTGCAGTGTGTACAGGGGTTTTGAGTCTGTACCTGAGTGGGGGCTATGGAGGTGCAGCAGCTAGAGGGGATCAAGTGCTCAGCTAGGAAAAGAGGCATGGGTTTGTGTGGAAGGAGGCAGGCATGGCTGCTAGGAATGGAGTGTGTAGGGTCTGCGGTGCTTCTCTCTCTAAGCCCCACATCACCTATGGGAACCTCTGTGTACACTGCAGACCAAATTTTCTGCTCACAAGAGATGTTGAAGGGAGGATCTGCAGAGGCAGTGGTTATTTTCTGCTCTGCCTCCTGACACCCAGTGTATCAGTAGGGTGGTGATGTATCCTGTTAGTAGCCAGGGGCCCAATTCCCACCTTCTGAACACCTTACTAAGTAAACCACAGCTCTCTACAGTGGGATTAAATGGTGTTTTTATTAGCAATGCTAGAAGATTATATACTCTTCCTTCCCAATCAATCCTCTACTGAGGAATAAACCTCAATGAAGACTATCTCCTAAGGCTGTGTTTTCTCCTGGGGGATGGGAAGAAAGTCTTGAGTGCTGCTCGCCTCTGCGCCTGTGGTCTGTGTGGAGCTCACATGCTGTGTCATGTCACTGAAGGACACTAGGTCTAACAATCAAGGTGGAACCTGAAGGACAGCAAGGAGACCTCTGTAGCCTCATTGTTGGGTGGGAGGCTGTAGGGTTGCTCAGGGAAGCACACAACTGTCTTGGCTCGCCATTCAATACATGAATTTGCAAATTATTTTACCAACTTTGTGTAAGATCAGCACTATAAACCTTAACCCGAGGCTCTCTGAAGTTAAGTGGCTATTCCTACAACTCCAGAGAAGCCTTTTCCAAGTGATGTAGTCGTGGGGGCTCCTGGACTTTATAACATACTGTTGGGTTCTCCCATTTGGATTTATTCTGGCAGAATGGATTCTCTTAGTGGGCACCGTTTTCCAATTGGGGATTTTCAAAACAGTTTAAAAAGTCACTTTAGGTAGAAGAAATCAAAATTGCGAGTGCCTTGACTCTAGTGAGGTTGGTGGTCTCACATGACAGAGTGTTCTGGGGAGCGCCAATCTCCATGTCTTCCACTCTTTCCTCACTCTGCAGTCAGGCCCTCAGTAGGTCTGTTAGAACCAGGAGGCATGCTGAAGGCATAAGCAGGATATGAGTCCTCCTCGGAGCTTGCAGGGAATGGGCTGGAGTGCGGTGGGGTGGGGATAAAAGCAATCAGAACTCCTGTGACCTCATGCTGGTGTCATGGGAAGCTTTCTATACCTGGTGCTGGGGTCACAGGAGGATAAGGAGTTACATGAGACAGCTTGGGAAAGTATCTTGCATGCAGGGAATGGCAGATGCAGGACTGACTGAAAGCCCCCACGGCATGCTGCCTGCATTGGATCTTTTCTAGAGAGTCAGGGAGTGTATCCGAAGGCTCTGATCCTATTTTCACTGAAAGCACCATTGGAGTGAAAGAATATCTCCCAGGAAGAGTTCCCTGGTTCCAGCCCACAGGCAGCTGCCCAGCTGTGCAAGGCAAAGCCAAGCCAGGAAATCACTCATCTTCTGGCTGCCTGGTGATGGAGAACACCCCGGGGGAAGGTTAACACAAGAACATCATCATTAGCATCAGCAGACAGAAGGCCCTTTTCCGGGGCCCAGGCGGCCTCCAGGAGATGCTCTAATGATGGGAATCAGGGGCTAATTACCTTCGACCTGCCCTTTGTACCACCACCCAGCAACAGCAGGCTCTGTAGGCATGCCAGGCAGGTTCTTTCTCTTCTATTCTGTAAAGCTTGGCACCTTACCTATCCTTATGATGCATTTTTCTGTGAGCCTGATGAAGAAGGCTCACAGCCATTGGTTTATTTATTGTGCATGCCCTTATTATCATGTAACTGGTGTGAAGAGGAAGAGTTGAGAGGGTCTAACTTGCCTCATTAATAGGCAGAGATCAGGGATTTCTTGTTTTTGAATTATATTTCTTTCTGGGTCATCTCTCCTTCTGAGCTGGGATAAGGAAAGAAAGGGCACATCGTTGTTAACTTCCATGAGGGAGGCACATTCCTTGCATTAACCCATCAAGCTAGCAATGCAGCAACTGCAGCTTACGGATGTTAAATACTTAGTCTAGAGTTGCCGAGTTGCTGAGCAGAGTGCTGAGAGTTGGTCCCAGAGCTGTCTCACTGTGCCTTTCCTTTCCCAGGACTCTTCCAGGCACGCGAGCTTCTCTTCTCATGTGGGTTGACACAGTATATAACTGGATCTGGATCTTTGCAGTTGAGCCTTGCAGAGAGAGCCAGTGCCTTCGTTTAGCCAGCATTGCGTGTGTTGGGGGCTCTGCAAAGCCTTGTCCTCTGGGTTTGGAGGCTGTCTGTGAATCAGAATTCATCTTGGTGGTGGTAAGGCATTGGGGAATGGAGTGCCCTGCAATTATTGCAGATAGGACTATAGACTTTATAGAGCAAGAGGATTGCCCCCTGAGATAGCGACACTCTCTACAGAGTCTGGGACAGGGCACTATTATGCCATCTTAATTTCAAAGTCTAGTAGCTAGTGGTAGGGTACTCAGTGTCTCCTATCCCTATGTTCTGCTATAGTCGTCTAGGACATTGGCTTGTCCTTGAAGTCACAGTCGTGATGCAAAGTAAAACTGCATTTTGTGTGATTGGAGCAGGGCCAGTAAATGAGAACTTCCAAAATTTGCTACTCAGTGAGCAGGCTGGCATAGGCAGTGTGTGAGTGGCTGGTAGAACTTGGTGAGGAAAGGATTTTCAGACTGCTCTGGTCCAACCTACTTAACCCCCAGATGCAGAAACTGAAGCCCTGCAAGGGGAAGAGACAGCTCTGCCTGGAAGGCGGGTTGAGAGTCTCATAGTTCCTCCTCCCCAGTTTCTTCTCCCCCTCCTTCTCCTCCCCTTTCTCCTCTTCCTCCTCCCTTTTTCTCCTCCCTTTCTCCTCCTCCTTCCCCTTTCTCCTCTTTCTTCTCTTCCTCCCCTTTCTCCTCTTTCTTCTCTCTCCTTGTCTTCCCCTCCCCCCTCCATCTCTAACTATACCCTGCTTTTACTCTTTCCTAAATCCTTCTTTATCTCATCTTAATTTTGGCTCAATTTACCAAATGATTTCAGATCAAAATATTCATTTGGACTGTAAATTACCTGAATAATTGCCGTATAACTCTCACAGGAGTACCTCCTTCAGAGATGCCACAACTTGTGGACCTGAACCAGCCTGGACATTTCTCAGCCTGCAGTGGGCAATGTCTGCATGGGATAGAGTACTTTTGGTTTTCACCACTGTTGTCCTTCCAATGACACCCAGGATCCTCAGGAAGAAAGGCTAGTGGGAAAGTTGAGTTGATGAAGAAATTGGTTCTCCTCATATTACCATATACATTTAAATTGTTTCTTCTCATATTAAAATCATATATGTTAAATGAGTTCTCCTTATATTAATATATACATTTCAATGGGTTCTCCTTATATTAACAATTATGTTTAAGTGGGTTCTCCTTCTATTAACATATACGTTTAAATGGGTTCTCCTTATATTAACATATATGTTTAAAAGGGTTCTCCTTATATTAACATATATGTTTAAACGGGTTCTCCTGATATTAACGTATATGTTTAAATGGATTTTCCTTATATTAACATTTACGTTTAACTGGGTTCTCATATTAACATATACATTTGTTTTCTCCAAAATCTGACTTCTTTCAGGGTGAGGGGAAGACTTGGAAATAATTTTAAAGTTTATCTGAAAATCAAACATTTGGAAATAGCCTGGAGTTATTACAAAAGCTTTGAATATAGGAAGGCTCATTTTATCATGCATTAGTACACATCACAAGTCATTGTTATGCAAGATGGAAGAGCAGAGGAACCTACTGTATGGGACAGCCCTGAGAGAGTACACTTGTATGGCTGGGAAGAGGGGGTCACTGTGCAGATGCCATCAGACCTGGGAAAATGTAAACTTTCATACCTCATTCTTTGCTATTTACTAAAAGGGATACACGCACACACATACACACGCACACACACACACGCGCACACACACACCAGTGAAGGAAATCAAGCCATTTTAAGATTAGCTTGTGCTTGTTTCTAAATAAAAAAAATATTCCAGGACAAAAAAAATGGAATGAATAACAATAGATTTGACTATTTAAAAAAAATCTTCATGTATCAAAAGAGTCTATAATAGGAGACAACTGTTACAGTTATAAAAGACAAAGGATGAATGCTCTGAATAACTCACCTGTACTTCCACAAAGCCATGAAGACTCTAGCAGGAAAATCAAAGCTCACAGACAACTGAATCAATGACAAATAAGTTAAAATTTTAATTCTTCCCTGATATAAGATATATGCAAACTAGCAGAAACAAAAGTTTCATTCTCGTCTGCCTTACTGGCAAATTCTTCACAGGTACATTTTTAATGTGCTTCTGCGTGTAGAGGACATGACAAACAGCCTTCTCCGATGATGATGGATGGTTGAAGGATAAATTGGAACTGTGCACATATGCAACAGAAACCATTCTATACGCAATGTAAGTAATCCGAGATTGAGAGTCACGTGAGAATGTTGATGGTGACTTGAAAGACTTAGTTTTTATTTATGTGCACGTGTGTGTGCTTGTATTTTTGTGCACATGTGTTCAGGTATCCATAGAGGCTAGAGAGTATAAGAACTTTTGGAACTGGAGTTAAAGGTGTTTCTGAGCTACCAGATGTAGGTGCTGAGAATTGAACCTGTATTTTTTTTTGGGAGGGCGATTTCTCTGTAGCTTTGGAGCCTATTCTGGAACTAGCTCTTGGAGACCAGGCTGGCCTCGAACTCACAGAAATGCAACTGCCTCTGCCTCCTGAGTGCTTGGATTAAAGGCGTGCGCCACCACCACCTGGCTGAACCTGTATTGCTAAGTATTTAATAACAGCTTTTCTCCAGCCCCTTATCATTTATTGATAATGACAATACATTGAAAACATTTCCCAAGGCCATTAATTATTTTATTTTTAAGTTTTAATAACTGTTAAATCTGTTCATTATAAATGCTGTACTAATTGTTGGGGACACATTGCTGAGTGGAAATCACAATGATCTGTGTTCTTTATGTATCATAAAAAACCATTTTGCATTTCCCAATTTAGTGGGGAAAGACAAACAGTAAATGAAATAGATAATAAAAGACTTTGAAAGTTCCTATTGGACATTGGATTGAATATGCTAAAGTATGGTATATCATTAAAATAAAGTATTGCATGACCATGAAAAGTAATGTTTAAGAAATAATAATGATATCTACCCTTCCAACAAATGTCTATTGAATATTTAGTGTACACAAGGAGCAATGGCAGGCATAGGGAATACAGCCATCAAGTCAGGTGTAGTTCCTAGACTTATGGGTCTTCCCAAACTAGAAACTATGATACTGTTGAGACTGTAAGAGAAACACAAATCTACAGGAAGGGTGTAGATGGTGAGTGGGCAGGGGTAACTTCCTGGAAGGAGTCTTACCTGTGAGGTTGTTTTCCATTGCCACACCACACCACAACTGAATCTGGGTTTATTACCTCACACATGCAGAGACTGGAAATCCAAGAAACGGCAAATGCTTTGATTTGACCTCTAGTGAGGGGCTGTCTCTGTGTCACATCATGGTGAGAGCATGTGTGACAAAGAGAGATCCTACAGAGACAGGAAGCCAGCGGGAGAAATGGGAGAGGGCTTGTGGTTTCATAGCAACCCTCTGATGAGAGCTTCTAGGAGACCAGCACTCATTCCTTCAGTGAGGCATGCGATGGACCTCAGTGGCAGAGCATTTGACTAATGCCCACAGGGTCCTGGTTAGATTCTCAGCATAAGAAAAGTGAAACAAAACCCAAGTCAACAACAACAACAACAACAAAATAAAAAGTGAACAGAAGAAGGGAGAGGAAGCAGAAGAGAACTTCAATAATCACCTTCCACTAGGCTGACCTCTTTAACTTTTTCTACTACCTCCTTACATAGTTATCCTGGACCACACTTCTAACAGGTGAACCTTTGGGGGAAAACTGCACAGCAAACTATAGCACTATCCAAGCTGGTGCCCAGGAACAAGTAGGAATGAGCCAGGTAAAAAGAGAAGGGAGGAGAGATGGTGTGTGGTTCATAGGTAGAGCCAGGAGCAACAGAAACAAAAAAAAATAAACAAATAAGAAAGGGAAGAGGAGGAGGAAGAGGAGGAAGCAGTGGAGAAGGAGAGGGAGGGAGGGAGGGAGAGGAAGAGGGAGAGAGAGAGAAAGGGAGGAGAGAGAGAGAGAGAGAGAGAGAGAGAGAGAGAGAGAGAGAGAGAGAGAGAGAGAGAGAGAGAGAGAGAGAGAGAGAATAGCACTATTCAAATACTGGGCAGTGTGCTGGGCAGGAAACACCCTGTTGGGGCATCAATGTCATGGAAGCTGTTAAAGCAGAAACAGTGCACACAGAAATAAATGACGGTGTTAGATGTGGTTGGTGGGTTCACTTCCTACTTTACCCCCTCCTGTGAGGTCAAGCCTGGGCTTTGGTGGGCTGCCTTCTCCTTGTACATCACGGAGCATGTAACCCCAGCGTTGTCTGTGAGTCTGTCAGCGGTGTGTGGAAACTCAGAGAACACAGCATGCTCATCTGGGTTCCACAGACTGTGTTAGCAAATTGCCTAGAGCAATGAGGGATAGAAAGGGAGCCCTTACCACCCACAGAGAGCAAGTGGAAAATGGCAATTTTAAGATAAGCTGTTTTCAGGAGACCTGCAGGTTTCTGTTTTGTTTTTGATAGGAAAAGCACTCCGAATCAAGTGTCCCCACTTGGTATACTGTTGGAGGGTATGAAGTGAGGGTGGCTTTCTGAGAGGTTGAAGCAATGGGCATGCCCTCAAAGCCTGAGGCTTAGCACACATTTCTCTGAGGTGGTCAACCTAGCCCCCATTAACCATTTCTCTATCTTCTGGTTCCTGCTCTTCTGTGAACCAACCATCTCAAAGCTGCCCACTTCCGGGATGAGAGATACTCTTGGTGACAAACCTCTGTCCATTGCTGCTCAGGTGAAGCCCACTTTGTTTTCAAGACCCTGATAAAACAACCATGCTTTCTCTCTGCGTGCATCTTTCCCAGTCACCCCAATTCAAACAGACACCTCTTCTCACTTTTCTGCCATTTGCTGTCAGAAATGCTCAGCTGGCATTTATCATTTTGCCCTACTGCCGGTAGCTTGTCAAGGTGTTTATAGCTCTCTGGTTGTGTGATTATAACCCTGTTCTCTTTATTGAGAAAAGTTGTCCATTCTCTTTCTACTTCCAGGAGGCTCAGCTCAAAAAGTCTGCTCTGGATACCCAGACAATGTTCCCTGAAAGAGAGAAATTATGTCTGGTTTCTCTTTGCTTCTCTTTGGTGTCTAGTTCGGTGGGAGAGGCCTGAAGGATGATGTAATTCAGTGAGGAGCCAATGAAAGCAGGAGACTGGGTGGGGGGGGTTAGAGATCTGTTTGGATGTGTTGTAGGTTATAGGTTAGCAGTGTTATATCTTCCCCCATGCCGCTTAAATACTATGTACATAGCAAGTGTTTAACAAATATGAATTACAGCATACTTAGTGTTACAATTATTTTTAATGTTATTATTCAACACTGCCATCTCCAGCCAAATGTCTGTCACAGATGGGCAGGTGTTTGATTCATTGGCTTGTCATCTTTGGGTAAGAAAACTTCCTTCTGGAGAATTCTGAGCCCTCCGGAATTCCTTTGCATTCAGTAATAACTAGGTTTTAAATGCTGCCCTTTCCCATCTTTGGGACTTGGTTCCTTAACCATTTCTATCTCCTTTCTCCAGGACTGGTTTTCATACAAGGGGGTTGTGGTAGTTTGAATGTGATTGGCCCCCATATGCTCATAGGGAGTGGCAGTAATAGGAGGTGAGGCTTTGTTGGAGTAAGTATGGCCTTGTTGGAAGATGTGTGCCATTGTGGGGATGGGTTTTGATGTATCATATATACTCAAGCTACGCCCAGTGTGTCAGTTTGCTTCCTGTTGCTTTCAGGTCAGGGTGTAGAACTCTCAGCTCCTTCTCCAACATCATGTCTGCCCGCATGCTGCCATGTCCTACCGTGATGAAAACAGACTAAACCTCTGAAGCTATAAGACATCCCATTAAATGTTTTCCCTTATAAGAATTGGTGTGCTCATGGTGTCTCTTCACATCAATAGCAACCCCAACTAAGAAAAAAAAGTGTCTACATAGACTCTGTGTCATGTGAAGACGTAGGTGGTAGGTAGGACAGATGCCCACATCTTTTCTTCCAGACTGGCCAGCTGTGTGTTGCTTCCACGAGAGGTACATTAGTGGGACAGCAATCAAAGTAGCCCAACCCATTCTCAGGGGGCTAGGATCCACTGCCATTTGTGAGTGTCTCTGCTTCTGTGACTTACTATGGAGACAGAGTTCAGAGTTCTTGGGCCAGGGTTCAACATCAGAAGTTTGCATAGACAGTTCAGCCAGAAGCTGGGTGGCTCTGTCCTCTCTTTGTGCGGGAGACCCCTATGTCTCACATCCATGCCTCATAGAAATTCTACTGTGTCTTAGAAAAGAGAAAAAGGACAAAACAAAACAACTCTCCCAAACCCCAGCCCAGTAGAACCTCATTGTTCTATTGGCTGAATTTGCCTTGACAATTTTTATTCCTTGTTCTTTTCTCTCAGAGTAAAGCTGTTTGATCCCCAAAACTGTAGGAGCCATGGCACAGAAATAATTAAATTTTAAAGTTGCTGAGGCATCATAACTATTAAGCACCCCCCCCCACCCACATACACACTCTGAGGGAATAGCTTCTGCTGGCAGCAAATCTTTCCAGCCTCTGCTTCGGGTCTTCTAGAGAAAGGCCTTCCTTGGTCACAAGATAGAGGTGAGGTGGTCATTGCCCAAAGTGATGCTGGTCCATTGCCTGTTATCACATGATGGACTTGACTCAGAAAGTTCTACTGGTAAAGGGTTTGGGTATAAATTCAGGACAACTCAGAAAACGGGATCAGCTGAAGGCTTAGGTATGTGAGGACAAAGGAGACCACACCTCTCTTGTTTAATATACATCTTGGATAGTAAAACCAATGTCAAAGACCATTTTGGGCCAAGGAAAATTCCAAGCATTCCAAAAATACAGAAGAGATACTCATTCTTCTCAAATGGGTCAGGATGATCCTGGAGGCAGGTGTACGGTGAGAGAGGCTCACCTCCCTTGATATATTAGGGACCATCTGAAATTCACAGAATTCTATGGTCTCCATCATCCTCTGATACAGTGATCAATCTTTTACAGACCTTCAGTTTGGACATTCCATGCAGTGTGTCTTAGCTGTGTTCTTCCTATGCTAATAAATAGCAATGTTTATTGGTGCAACAGAACAGGACCCGTCATTTATATCCTGGGAGCTCTTCTAGTCTCTTAGAATTTCTGTTTGCTCACCAGTGAAATGAGGTGTTTTTGTGGGTTCAGCCCCTTTCATTGTCTTTCCCTTGATGGTTTCCCTGCTTATGAGTGCATGGTGCTTGGTCTGAGATTGTCCCTGAACACTGCAGTCTTCATAGTGGGCAAGACAAAGGCTGGTTCCAGGGAAGTTGGGGACATCCGAATGACATTTCTGTTTTACACTTTCTGTGCAACCTCTGATAGTGAGAGGGAAATCAAAGTCCTGTTGTGGTCTGGTAGGCCCTGGGCTGAGAGGGTGGGTGGGTATTAAGGCTGTGGAATAGCAAACCCACCACACTCATTCTGCTAGCTTGGGTTGTGGGCTCAGTGTTGGATTATAGTTCCACCGGTAAATGACCAGCCATCTTCTCTCTTTACCGCAAGATAAGAAAGCCTGGATCTGAGCTACTCTGCTTCTCCAAGGTTTTGCTGCCCTTCACTGTGGTCCTACAACTCCATTAGTAACATACAATGGGTTTTGATTTTAGAAGTCTGCTCAGAGAGTGGATAGGGAGAGGGTTTGTCGGGGGGAAGAAATGTTGAAATTAAATCCCAATATAAAAATGAACAAAACAACAAGAAGCTGGATCATTGATGGGCCCATCGATTGGGGGATGTAAAGTGGAGGGCAGACCTCGAAAACCTCAAACGATTCTTGAAAATTCCTGGGGGAAGGGGGAGATTGTATATCTACTCTATCTTAACACTCTAATGAAGCCATCACACGGCTCAACATCAGGGCTGAGAACTGGCAGAGGGGCACAGCTTTTAGGATGGATCCTCATAGTAATGGCCTTTCCTTCCTCTGAGTCCTCACAGGTTGGATGAGCCTTGTGAACTGACTTGGTGGGCATAGTGAAGAAACCTTGTCTTCAGCGACTGTCCATGCGCTACTCTGCTCTTAGGAGTTGGGAAGGGCAGCCTGCTGTGTCCTTAGTGCTATTGGGCCACCAGTTTCTCTCAGGACCAGGGCAGGCTTCCTTTTCTGGACCAATGCAGGCTTTCTTCTCCAACGCAATGGATTTTGCCATTTTGAAGAGGAGCTTAAGGGAAGGATGAAAAAGAAACATATGTAATAAATCTCACAGGCAAACCAGGTCCTTTAAATGTCTTCTGTTCTGGGTGCAAGGCGGATAAACACTGGACAAGGACTAGCTCCTACCCTGTGTGGGCAGAGTATGGATGGCTAGAGTAGACAGCCACACTCCTTTGTTTCCATCTGTGAACAGAAGAGTCATTCTGCCAAGCAGATGAAGCACCCAACTGCCCAGCCCCCTATGCAGTCTGCAGGTGCATCTTGCAGCAGATGCAGCCCTTATCTGTTTGGCTTATTCCCTGGGGAGGCTTCCTTTGGCCTCTTTTCCTCCCTGGATTTTAGAGGAAACAGCCCTAAAGCTCTCTCCTCACCTATGACTCCAGAGAGCTCATCCTCTCCATAAAATGTCAGGATGTTTTACACTAAGGGACAATATGACCATTGCTTTCAAGCTAGATGCTGGAAAACAGCTTCTCTCCCTCTAGTGACCATGTTCAAGAGAAGAGTCACCTCCTTCCAGTTACTCAGTCCCTCTCTCCTACCCCAGGTTTTTTTTGAAGTCTATGTATGACACGGGCCTCATTCTTAACTCCTTTCTGGCTCCTTGCCCGGGACTCAGGCACCTGGCTGCACCATCTAGCCTTAGCAATAAGCCCTGCCTAGATTTCTTGAATGCTGCAGCCAGATTAATCATCCCAAGGCTCTGCTTTGATGATATCCCTTTTATAGACGCATAAAAAGAAGCATTTAGGCAGTCAGTCATGCTAAATCTTAACCATCTTTACAGAAGTTTTAGTGCAGCACATCAAAATTGTCACTAGCCCTGAAGGTCCACATTTATGTGCCTATGAAGCCGCTCTAGGCAGGAGGTGGCGACCATTGCCCACTTGGCATATCACATCCATACTTGGCCTGGTTATGTAGCATGCCTCTCCTTGGACCTACAAGTGTGTCTCGCAAATCATACATGGCCTCCTTGTCCCCACGACTTGCCATTTTAATGGTATATTCAGTACCTATATGTGGCTCCTTGTTAATGAGCATTAACACCATGGTATGGGTGTCTACTCTTGCGTATAAAGTGTGCTTTGTCAACTGGTCTGCCAGCTTTTGAATATGTGGAGTCAATTCAAACTCCCTCTTGCCCCTAAGGTGTGCATGGTGATTGCCAATTATTGGGGATTTCTGCCTAATCAGCGAAGATTTGCTCCCCTGGCCTGTGTGTGTTGCCTGGCAGAGACTGTGTTGATGCTGATGCGCAGAGACACTGACCGTCAACTTGACGGTTCCTTGTTCTCTCCCTGATGAAAGCATTCCATTTGCGGCAGGATGTGAAGGGAACGCGTCTTTTGCCTCTCACCTTTGGAATTCAAAGGCAGAAGGCTCCTTTCCCTCATCCACGTTATGGGGGAAACAAACCTAGCCGTTAATTTCGGCAGAGGTGGTAGTCGTTTTCAGCGGTCACAGGGGCAAGATGCTGACCGCAGGAAGTGCAGGCCTCTCCAAGTGTGCACTTAACCCTGGGGCATCCAAGGCAAGGGCAGGGCAGACTGGAGCCTTCCTGCCTTTGAGGAGTAGTTATGAGGCGGGCAGTCCTGTTACACACTGCAGCCTTAGCTGTGCAGGGAGCTGGCACTGTTATGCCATTAAATAATTAACTGGTACTTTGTAGAGTAAAACACGCATTGGTCTGGGTAAAAGGCTAGATTAAGTGCTTGCACTTAATCTGTGTATTGTGTGTCCAGGAGGGCCCTAAGAAGGGAGAGAATGTAGGTTTGAAGGCAAGTTGAGAGGGAGTTTCTCAAAAGATGCCCCTCTTCTCAGGGAGTCGGGTCTGTTTAAAAAGATACTGAAGTTGGTGGGGTAGCAGGCTTTCCTGTCCTGGGCCCTGGTCACCTTCCATAGGCTCTGTGTGAGCCTGGGTGAGGGACACAGCTACCCAGAATTTTGCTGATGGGTGGCATGTGACTAGCTGCCTCTGATGGGCTGACCTAGTTCTGTAACAGAAGAGAGAGCAACATTGGGTTGTTTTTTTCTGATGCTGTGGTTGGAAAAGCTCTGAGTCATTACACACCTGCTTTTTGGGCCTCGCAGAAAATGCTCAGTGTTTACAGCAAGGGCATGCACAGGCCATGGACATTCTCAGTTGCCTGTGAGACTGCTAAATACACGAGGCAATGGAGGGTGGGGGAGGCACAGGGTCAGAACTTGCTTCACTTTCTACAGCTAGCGTTTGCCGCATCATCCCCCATCCCATGTCCTGTCTTTAAGGATAGAGGCTGTCCTTCCTCTCCAGGCTTCCTGTCCTGAGTACAGTACCCATGGATTCTGTCACCAGATGGCCTGGCACATGCCAACATGTAGATGGAACCTTCTGGAGCTGTGCAGCGAGAAGCCTTGAAGTAGATATATAAGACTTTGTTTTGAGTGGAAACTGACTATGGAGAAGTTAGCCAGGGGGACAGAGGTACTATTAACAGCTGGAGGTTAGCCACAGGAGGTGAAATTCCAACAGGGCATTCATTGACACATTCTATCCTAAACTGAGTTGGAAACTGCTTGGGGTTTACTCTGACATTCTAGGAGTTACTATCCTTATCCGTACAGACCTCTTCCACCAAGGAGGACTTTCTGTCTGAAGTGTTTCCCATTGTGTGCTTGCCACCCCGTGACTTCTGGTTTTAGGCTCAATGTCAATTAGGCTCAGAGTAGATGGCTCAAAGGTTCACACGCATGGCCTCTCTTGGAAAAGAGGCCTGGAAATACTTCAAGTGACTAAAAACTGGAATGAAAGGGAACATTTCCTCAAGAAACTGTCACACCTATGAAAAATGGCAGTGGCCGTGTGCATGTGTGTGTGTGTGTGTGTTTGGAAAAGTCTAGGAGGGATATCCATAGGGCAAGGGGGGCAGGGAAATGCAGTCAGCAGCACAAATGTTCAATGGATTGGAGATGAACTTCAATCAAGGCCCCGGCACAGGATTCCTGCTCCAGGCTGGCCCAGCTGGGCTGTGACTGCCAGGATCTACACTTTGGGTTTTACCTTTGGGGTACATGGTGCTCCCCTCAGCTGGAGGGCTGCTCCTCCTTCACACTGTTTTGTGAGGAGGATTGATAAACTGTTCCCTGTAGTTCAAAGCTTCTTCTACTCACTTTCTCTGCCGTCTCTACCAGGGCTTCTTGTTCATGTGTCCCTTCCATGTCATGACGAAAACATCTGAATGATCCACAGGCGTGGGCTTGGGCGTCTATATGGGACTTGGCAAAAATGTTCATAGCGTCTCTTACATTGCCTAATGTGTATGAGAAATTACAAAATTCCCAGTATTAAGAAAGATGAAACAGTATTAGACACATAATAAAGGATAGTACACAATAAATTTGTATAAAACTCATAGAGATCCATAAACCCTTGTAAATGAGGAAGCAGAACTGGCTTTCCCCACCCAGCACAGCTCTTTCTATGTGTCAGTGTCCATGTGCAAAGGGGCCACGCTGTAATTCATACCTCAGACACTGTGATCGCTTGTTCAGATTCCAGGTAGATACCCGTGACAAGGACTTGTTCACACGAGTAGGTGTTAAAGGTTTTAAAGCCACTTTTACAGCCATTCAGAATTTTACAACAGGTGAAATCATATTTAAAGCCTCAAATAGTTACTCCTTTTCCCCACCAATAAAAGTAATGCTGGGATGCCTTGTAGCAATGCCAATGGAGTTCTTACTATACTTTTTCAAAGCGGATATTTGGAACAACTGAGGCTGTGTGCATGGCTAGAGAGAATGGCCATCTTAGATGATAAATGACATAACCCCTGGGCACAAATGGACAGCCAGTCCCAGGTGCATCATACAGATCTGCTTTCAATCTATAGCCAACTGCAGAAAGTCCTGGCCCAGCTCCCAGGAAGGCTGTGGGTGCCTTCATGGCAGGGAACAGACCCCCCACCCCCCACGGCTGGCCAGGAGTGGAGGCTGCTGGAGCATAGTGCCACTGGTAGAGGCCCTCCTTGGCCATACTCCCAGTACCACCCTGCTGGGCTCGAGCTACCCTGCGAAGCCACAGAAGAGCTCAGACCTGCTGGGCTAACCTGGTGTTCTGTCCTCAGGACTGACTGCTAGCTGTCCTGGCCCACGGACCGGTCCCACCACCCTGTGAGAAGCTGCTTAGCATATTGTACTTGGTGGCAGTTCAGCACCCTCGGTGCGCCACTTAACCCTCCAGCACTTTGTCCATCTGCTGTATATTGAGCAGATACCATTTCTGCTCCTCCTTGACTGAAGAAGCAGATACCCCACTCCTCTTCTTTTGTATTTCTAATGCTTTGTCCCTTAACTCCTTTTTTTTCTTTTTCCTACTTTCTAGTAATATTTAAAATTTTATTCTGTGAAATTTTTATGTATGTATACAACACATTTTGATGATATCCATCCCTACTATCTCCCACCAGCTCCCCCTGTAACTCCCAAACACATCTCCCTCCTGACTTTCTGCTTTCTTCCTCTTTAAATAATTAATAAGCTGCTGGGTTCAATCAGTGCTGCTCATGTGCACACGGGTGTGAGACTGTCCACTGGGGCATGGGCAGCTTACCTGTGGCTATGTCCTCCTCCCCTCCCCCAAGCAATTCTCCTTCCTTCCACAGCCAGCCATCAACTGACAATAGGCCCTAATCTAAGGATGGAGACATGGAGACTTGGGAGTCTTTCCCGCATCCCTGCTGGTCAATCTCATGCAGGTCTTGGGCAGGTAGCCACAGTAGCTGAGTGTGGGCTGATCTCCTCATGTCCTGAAGACAGTGTCTCAGAGATCTCCTCCCCATCCTCCTGCTCTTACTTTCTGCTTCCCCTTCTGCAGTGTTCCTACAGCTTTTGGTGTGGGGAAATTGACATATGCGGCTCATCTATGGCTGAGCAGCCAGAGCCATTTATTCTCAGCGCTTTGAAAGTTACAGATCTCTGCATCAGCCATGGCCAACTGCAAAAAGAGGCTCTTTTGACTGAGGTTGAGCTTTATATCCATGGGTATAAAAGTAATATCTAGAAGTCAGTTTGATAACATGAACATTTAGCAAGGTAAAACTAGTAGTTTTTCATAGGGCCTATGAACTCCCATACATGGGGTTTTGAACAGGCTTATAGTGCTAGGTCTGAAATCCTGTGAAACAGGCCTCAAATCCAATCAGATCGCAGCTAGTTATTCCCGTAACTGCTGTGCCATGATTGCACCAGTGGGTACATCTTGCCTCGCATGTTGGTATTGTAGCATGCAGAAGCCAGTGCTGAGCAAGACCACTGATGCCATCATTCTGCCCCCTGCCTCTCTTATGGCAGCCTGCATAGGATCTTCTGACACCATGAAAGCCAGACAGCAGGTAGAGATTTTCCTGGTCAGATCAAGATCAATTTCTCTGTGCTATGCCCAAATCTGACATGTCTTCAGCAATAAGGTCTTGCCATCTCATGATGGTGGGCCACTGAGAGCAGTGGCAATACCTTGTATTGTTTGGGGTGCTTATAGGGTGCCCCTGCCCAATAACTCATAGGGAAGTATACCAAACCAGGTACTAAGATTTTCATTTGACAACTAATGTCTTCTGGGAGCAACATTGTCCTCCATGCAAAGTACCTCAGTTCAAACTCCCTTTTTGAATTATAATTTTTAACTTAGCTTCCATATTTGTGGGTTTCCATAAGGCTTCTTCATAATCCTTAGTTTTGATTAGCCCCATTATCCTTTCCACTTTTCCATCTTCTAGCCCCATACCTGCTTAAACCTTTCCCTCCCAGTACTCCCCCTTTATCCTTTTATGTCATACATGTTCTGTTATTCCCTATAATAGTATTCTTTTACATGGGTTGTGGGATCACAGGTTTTCACATACTTTTCCCATAGTCCCTTCATTTTTGTTATGCCTTTCTCAGTTCCTTTATTTCCCTTTCCTCTTACTTCCTGTTTATGCATGAAGCTCTCTGCCCTGGCATTCCACCTTCCATGTTCATTTTACCTATATTTTACTACCTTGCCTTTGGTCCATCCACCCTCTTTCTTCTGTTTTTATTTGCAAATGTGTACACATCTATGTCATGTGTGGGTGGCATAGATGAAGATGAGGCTTGATGCCTCATATGACTCTCCATGTGTTAGGTTCTTTTGAGCATCTCCCACACTTCTCTCCTCTCTATTGGTACCCCAAATATAGTGCCCAAGACTCTCTCCTCCATGAGACCTCCCATATGCTCTTTATCTGAAAGAGTGTATCTGAAAGCGTGAAGATGTTTTCTTCACTGTCTGGCTTATCTTAACATGGGGTTGCCTGGATTCTTCTGTTCCTCTCTACCCACTCAGCCTTTGACTTTATACCATCTGGATCCTGCATCATCACACAGCAGAAACCACTTTCTCAAAGGTCACCAGAGACAGAAGTACCAGCCCGATGGCATTTCCTTGCTCTCCTCTTCCCACTTCTCTGCATGATCAGACATTGATGATTGCCTTTCATGCCTTAGTTCTTTCCTGTCTCAGTAGCATGTTCCCCCTGGCTCCTTTCTTAGTCACAAAGGGCTCCTTTTACCTCTGCTGGAAGGATGGGCATGGAAAATAAAGACTTTTGCAGCAGGAGAGAAGGTGGAGCTCTGTGGGAGAGGCACAGGACCCGTTTGTTCTTCCCTGCTCCAGGACATGGGGACATCTAAAGAGTTATCCTTATTGCTCTGAGTTCCTGTTTGGGTTTTATTCTTTGCCATTTGAGGGTACTGAGCCCCCACAACCAGCAGAAATAATCCCAGTGTCTGTTTAGGGATCAGCAGGGAACAGTTTAGTGACCAGAGCCCGTTTTCTGCATCAGTAACTTAGATCAAATGCAAATCTCTGGAAACAGCTCACAGCCTTGCTGCCCAACAGTCTCCCGGGCAGAGAAGCTGAACTAATCTGTCTGGCACCCAGGCCAATGATGTCCTATCTGGAAGGTGTATGTGCTGGCATCCTCCCTGTCTGCAGCTAGCTGACTAGGCTACAAACTGACTTCTGTTTGCTGCTTTCTCTATCAGTGGTTAGTGTCTTCTCTCTTCAGCACATGGAGCCCCAAAGTTAGTACAGACTAGCTCCTTGTCTCAAGCTTTCCCTAGAGCAAGGCCTGGGAACCATTTGTTTAATGGACAGTAATGCTGAGTAACTGGGATGGTCTCAGTAGTAAAAGGCTGCTTCTCCAAGGGTGCATGACCAAGCAAGCTCCTGGGGCTCTGGAAACATCTGGTAGATGTCTCCAAAGGGTCCCTGCAAGGGGAGCCAGGAAAGTGGATAACAGCCCCTGGAACATTAATGTGAGCCATGCCCTGACCTCTGGGAAGAGCAGAAGACTAAGGATTAATGACAGAAAACCTCTTCAACAGTAAGATTTGAGGGGCATTCTGTGGTTGAGCAGAAGGGGAGCAGAGATCTGGCACCACCTTCCTCCAGGCCATGCTCCAAGTACCCCTTCACTTGATTGCCAATCTATGGCCTGTAGAGCAAAGTGGCAAACACAAGAAAAGTGTTATGGGTCCCAGAAACAACACCAGCAAATTTGCACCCGCAAGGGTTTATGGACAGTGACCGGAAGTGCAAGCAGCAGTGCAAACCTTGTCACAGGCATGTGCTTTGGGAGAGGTAATCTTAGGAACTGGACCCTCATGTATGTGATGGGACCCCAAGTATAAGGTAGATAATGAACTATTAGGTACCATAGCAACATCAAATGCATCACAGTTTTGTGTGTGTGAGGACCCTTTCCCCACCAGGTCACATAAGTGAGAGAGCAGAGAGAAGAAAATCTGTTTTTTCTTTTCCTTTATGAAAAAGGACATGTCCAAGATCCCGCTGCTAGTAGTCAAAGCAGGCCTCCCATCCTTGACTCTGGAATTTCCTCACTCAACTAAAGGTAGTTAGTTGGAGCAGTAGATGGTACCGGTTGATGGTTGGGGTGGCAGTTGTTAAGGTCATCAGACCTCCAGATACCATAGGACAACACATCCACTATCAGAGTGCTCAGTCCGGATGCACAAAACTACACCATTGAGGGGCAGAGCCAGGCCTTGGGCAGCTATAGGTCACCAAGACTGTGGTGGTGCCTGCTTGCTGGACTGTGAGCCTGCACACAGAGAAGACAGGAAGGGGACATCATGTGCACAGTGCAGAGAGCCTGGGACTCCAGAAGGCTTCAGGGCTGTCAGAGACCCCTTTACATGTACAAGGTCTCAGGAGAGCTTTCGATTAGAAAAGGAAGCTTCTGCCTCATCTTCTTAATGATGAAGAACTGTAGCTGGCACCAAAGCCCATCACACATCTTCATTGCGGCAATATGCAGCCATGTAATAAATCACTGCATATTCAATAAGAGCTTGAACATTCTCAGTAGACTCTTAGGCTCTCTCCCGGAATCCCTGAGACACTCTAGTTAGCATACTGTATAGATAGATACCTGGACTTGATACCCCACTGCAGCTAGTCAATCAACAGGCAGGGGGAATAATTCAGTTTTGTGGTTGATGTCATAATGGAGGACCCAGGACTTCTCACATGGTCGACAAGTACTCTACCACTGAGCTGCATCATCAGCCTGATACCCAGAATTCCAAAGAAGCCCCTGTCATTTTTGAGGACTGTGCTTGGAGAAAGAGGTAAGAACATGCTTATCAGCCTGAGTCCTGGATGCCCAGATCCCATTTCTGCACAGGGAGCCACCACAGGCCACTGGCTCCCGAGGATTCATCCTGGCAGCCTTCAGAGTACTCCCTAGTGGTCAGCTGGATAGAAGAGGCCAAGTGCTACTCAGGGGCAACAGGGATATGAACTCTGTGCAGTTGGCAACATTTTAAAAGGAGACCCAAAGCCCTATTGAAAGATGCAATATTTGTCCAATAATACGTTTGAGATCAAGAAGGGCTTCATGGTGTTTATCCAAGGGAATAAAATGTTAATACTCTTTGTGAGTCGAGACTTTGACTCTCTTTCTGTACTATCGACATGGCGCACTGCCTTATTAAGTGTGAGATGCGTGTGTACACACGTCTATCAGTTTCCTTATCCAAGGATCCCTCTGCCTGGAGAGGGAGTGTCGGCAGCTGTTCCAGACGTCTCTGCCTGTGACTTCAGTGTGGTCTCCTTCAGCGCTGCGTCCACAGTGCTCTTCCACACACACCCGTCATTTCAACCACTAATAGTTGCCACTGGGCAGTAGCACTGGAAACCTGGCCCTGCCACAGTATGATTTGAAACGCCAGTGTTAGGATGGCTGCTTTCTGTTCTCAGACAGGTCTCTCTAAAAAGTCCCTGTTCTTAAGAACCTGCAGTTTTCCCATCGAAATCTTGCAGGGTTACAGAACTTTCCCCTTGAGAAACATGGTCTCCAGATATCATAGGACAACACATCCACTATCAGAGTGCTCAGTCCGGATGCACAAAACTGCACCATTGCTAGTCTCCATTACCATCTCTGGGAGGAGCGGGAATTTGCTGTGAGCAAGCATGTACACCTTGGTTGGACAGACACGTGGCTTGGTCACACCTGCCTCGTTCTTGTACTCATTGTGAAGCAGGGCCAGTTGCCGAACCCCCACGATGCTTCCCACGATGCTTCTTTGTGGGGTAGGGAACATGGCAGTGCCCTTCAGTAAATTGGTGTACCCATTAAATAAAGCAAAGTGTGTGGGGCTCTGGCACTAGAGACCACCACATTGCCAAAGCCTGGACTTGAAATGTCCACTTCCTTCTTGCATCTCACTGTGTTTGCAATAGAAGCAGAAACTGGAATATGCCTAGATTTCCTGCAGGGGCTTCAGTTGAGTGCTGACTGCCTCATGGTGTTCATGGCCAGTGGATATACTGACATCCCAAACTCCAGCTCCACAACCTGCAGACTCAGAGCCTGTGGTCCAGAAACATACCCACGAGACAGCATAGATGGGTTCTCTAGGCCTGCAGTAATGAGGCTGCCCATTAAGTGATTTGGGGATGCTTAGTAACATTCTTGGAGCAAGAGACAAAAGTAGGCTCACTGTACATAATTGCGAAGCTCACTTAAGGGCTCCCGCAGGCTTTCAGATATTATATAGTTCCCTATGAAAGTGTTGCGTCAGCCCCCTTGTGATAGATGGAGGCAATATCATGTGGAAGAAAATTGAGCATCACAAGCTGTGAATTAAGAAGTGATACAGAGGAGTTGGATTTGAATGTGAAGAGGTTTTAAGAATATCTTAATTTCCTTCACTGATTTTTTTCCTTTTTACATATGTAAAAGCATAATCTATAATAAAAAGCACTGCCAAAAATAAGCCTCAACATCTCTTTGAATACATATCAAGTAAAAACTATGTCATAAGAATGCACTGTACTTTAATTGGCAATCTTTTTCTTAACACATAGTGAGCCTAATTATAAATACAATAGTGTCATAAGTGTCTTAGATTTGGTGAGATGTAGCATGTAAGATACAGTAGGTAAGGCACAAGCCCCTTTGGTTCCTGTAAGTACTCCTCATATGGCATAGCCTCTGGTTGTGTTTTCTCCCTTCTGGATGCTTTCAGGTTGTTATATCAGACTTTCTTTGTGATGGCTGATTGTGTGTGTGTGTGTGTGTGTGTGTGTGTGTGTGTGTGTATTAACCTGGTGAGGTGTAGAGCAGTTGTTTGGTAAGAACTAGTCTAGATGTTAGCATGGCAGTATTTCGTAGATGAGATTAACATTGACAATCGGATGACTACAAACAGTAGAAGAGATTACAGATTATCTTCCATACTGAGAATCCTTCCAATTAGTTGAGGGCCTTGACCTCAAGAGCTGAAGTTCTTTAAGGAGGAAGAAACTCTAGTTTCCCCGAATTGTCTGCCTTTGGCTTTGCCGGCTTCCATAATCACTTGAGTCAATTCTTCATGCAATCTGCTTCTCTATAAGACCCTAATGCAAGTGTTTTATTTGCTAAATGATTATTGCGCAGAAAGAGTACCAAAGAGCAAAGATAACGCTGAGATAACATGCATACTTTGTGACACACTGTGTGAGGCTGGGGAACTCCTTAAAAAAATAACAAAACAAAACAGCAAGCTATTAACTGTTTTCCTACAATATATTTTTATTATACTATTTCTCATCACCCCAACTCCTCCCAGATCTTCCCTCCCTCCCTACTCACCAAACTTAGATTCGTTCTCTCTCTTGCTCACTCATGTTCACTGCTGCTGCTGTATTCATAATGGCCAGAAACTGGAAACAACCTCGAGGCCCACCAACTGATGCATGGGTAATGGGAATGTGGTACATGTACGCAGAGGAATATTATTCAGCTGGTAAGAAAAATGAAATTCTCAGGTAAATGGATGGAGCTGGAAAACAACCATCCTGAGGGAGTTAACTCAAACCAAAAAGACAAATATTGCACGCTTCCTCTTCTACGTGTATGTTAGCTTTTAAGCTTTTGATTTGTGTGTTTCAGTTTGAATAACCACAGAGGTTTAGTAGCTAGCAAGGCACCAGAGGGGAGCAGGGAACTCCCGAGGATGACAGACTCTTAACATATGCCTATCTGTGATCCTCCCATTTTCTGTAGACTCATGTGACTAATTTTGGCTGACTCATCCAGGAATTTATATCTGTCTCAAGTAATTACCACTTCACTATATTTGGCCCATGTGTGTGTGTGTGTGTGTGTGTGTGTGTGTGTGTGTGTGTTATTTAGCACTCAGTGGGGTGTCTTCTGGTGCCCCTCCATCAGAGAGAGACCTGTCAGCTGCAATTACAGAACCTGGGTGGACGGAGGCGTTGCCCTTGCAGGTGCCAGTGTGGTGGCACCGATTATGTTCTCATTGTAGGCATGGAGCAGCCATCTCCAGTCCTCTCTTCACAGCTCAGCCTCTCAAGATTCAATTGCTCTGGGCTTGATCTGCACGTGGGCAGAAGTGAGTGAATTGTATTAATAGTTTCCCCAGCATAATCCATCATCCCCTCAACAATGCATTTCTGGCAGTTAATTAGAATCCACACAGTGGAATAACGAACATCGTGTTTAGAATTACAATCTATTGCTAAACAACAGGCCAGACAGCTCATTCTCTCCCATCACCCTGGATGTCTTAAGTGTCTGGCTTCTGAATCCCATTTAGTACTCTTTAGCTAGTAATTCTGCCGAATGGTTTCAGACGGCTTAATCACATTTGTGTGGTGGAATCTCTCTATCTGTCCATGGGTGAAAGATAAAAGAGGAGAGAGCCTGAGCTGGAGAGATGGGCTTGGCAGCGAAGAGCACTTGATGTTCTTCTAGAGGACTGCTTTTAGTTTCCCAGTGCCCATGTTATGTGGCTCACACGGGCCTGTAACCTCAGTTCCAGCAGATCTGACACTGTGCTAGCCTCTCTGTGTGCGTGCATTTGCACACGCACACACACACACACACGTTCACACACACACATAGACTCATAAATAAATATTAAAGTACATCTTTAAAAGAGGAGGAAGCAGAATGTGGCATTTGGAGAAAGAAAGAAGCCACTACTTCCCAAAACAACGAGAGGAGATGCCTGCCTTGGAGTGATGCTCTGGGCTCTTCTGAGGGTGTATCAGAGGAACACTCACAAAGCCTGAGTTACCAGGGGCCTCAGAGACATAGGTCTCACCCTCTTCCCATTCAGAGTATCCACGAAGGTAGTGGCACCGCATCCTACCTCATAGCCTGCTGTGCCTTCTGTTTTATGGCATTGCTTCAGCCAGGCAACTCTCTCAGGGGCTCAACTGCTCTAAGGAATTCCTTTGCTGGCTTCATAGAGATCTCTAGTGTCCTCGGCACCTCCAGACGGTAGATGATGGGCTAATTCAAAATCTTCCAGTCTGGTTGCCCCTAAAGTTGGTTTTTAGCCCCGTGGCTCAGCTGTGAAAGGAAGCAGCAACCTGTGACAAGTGCCCTTGGTTTTCACAGAGTGAACCTTTGTTTTCATTCTTTTGTTGGTGCTATATGAGTAGTTTTCCCATTTGGGGGATGAAGGGGACCATGTTTGTGGGGGAGAAGTTTCTGACACTGCCCCTGAGAGAATCATGGTTGCCCAGCTCCCTGGTATCTCTGTCTCCAACTTATGCTGCATTGCCTGAATGTGTTCCCCAAAGCTGGAAACTTTATTTCCAGTGTGGCAGGATTGGGAGGCTTCCCTCAGGTCACAGTGGCTCTTCTTAACTAGCATTGCCATGGGAGTAGGCTAAAGAAGGGTGCTTGTTCCACTCTCACTCTCTGGCATGTTACCCATGTCCAGACCATGATGTAGCCCACAGGCTCTCCCCAGTTGCAGTTGTGGGTGGCCCAGTTTCGCAAACCATGAGCCAAATAACTATCTATTCAGTATAATGCATGCAGTTCACATTATTCTGTTTTATCAATGGGCAGGGGCACTGCTGTGTTTCTGTGGGTAGTTGGCCCTGCCTGGGGCTACTGTGTGTACGCACATGCTACTGTGCTCTCGGTTTTCTTCTTGGTTCCCACAAGACAATTTCCATGGAAACCCTGAGATAGAAGCTCAGCTCCGTAGCACTGACTGGTCCCAGGTGTTAGTAGACATGGGAACAAGTCAGCATGCTTAGTCTCAGTCTCCTCATCTAAAAAATGGGCAAATATCCATGTGCTTCCCACATAGTGGAATAAATAGTACAATTGTGAAAGCTCTATATCAGTCATGAAAGAAAGACCACCCCCCAGTTCTACACAAAGCACTAAGCCCATATGTGATCTCCCCCTCTTCTCTCTCTGCGTGTATGTATATATGTGCATATATGTATATGTATGTATGTGTGTATTTGTGTGAGTATATATATATATATATAGTGTGTGTATGTGTGTGCATATGTGTGTATATGTATGTATGTGTGTGTATGAGTGTATGTAGGTATGTGTGTATGTGTATGTTTTTGTATGTATGTGTATATATGTATCTCTGTGTGTACATGCATGTATGTGTATCAGAATGTGTGTGTGTGTGTGTGTGTGTGTGTGTATCAAAGAGGCAAGCTTGCCTTATGTGAGCCTTAGCATTTGCTAACCTCAGTTGCCCTAGCACAGGTTGGTGGCCATTCTTGGAGATAGGTAGGACACAGATCCAAATCTCCTTTTACTTAATCAAACTCTTTGATTCTTTGAAGACGGGCTGCACCAGAACGGGTTAAAGCATAAGCGAAGGACACTCAAATTCAACATGTTCTAACCATCCAGATTTAGGGGCTGTGTTGTTCCAGTAAATGCTTATCAGATGGCAAGGAACCAAAGGGAGGTTTCAAAGGGTTGTGGTTCCTGTACCTGTTCCCTGCCGCTAGAGCAGAGCAGCACAGGCTTGGATATTTGCCAGCAACAGAGGTGACAAGGGCGCGAGAATCTAATGAGAGCCAAGTATGAGATGGAGGCAGCTCTGTATGAGAGGGGAGAGCCTTGGTGCTCTGTTAGAATGTGTCGGGAGGGCAAGCGAACATGGGGGAACCACCGAGAGAAGCCCTTTCTCTGAAAGCAAGGGCACCTGTCCCTTGATGGAAGTTGACTTTAGTAGGTTTCACCTGTCTCCTACTTCCCACTACCTTGGCAGTAGCAATTACATCTCTACACAGGCTTTGGAGGGGACCTTTTCTAAAGGGCAGCAGTAATGTTTGGTAGTTTCGGGTGGCATAAATATTCTCTGCATGGCTGAATCTTATATCAGGAATTTAGCAGACTGTGTGTAGTCAGCTCTCCAGGCTTCAGTCTGTTGCGAGCTGAGGAAGGACAGAGACACAGGGAATTTTAGGTTCCTGGCTGGTTGAATGTCTCCACATAACCACCTCTCACTCCACTCATGCCTGTTAAAGCATGACGGAGCTAGCATGTCCCTTTTGTCACTCATTTACCACATACATACCAGGTCTGGACTCAGCACTGACCTTGGCTGCCTTGCTGGCTCACAGTGCAGCCGTCTCAGATGCTGCAAGGGTCTGAGCAAGTTGGCTGTCACATTGTACCCTACTGGATGACATTTTAGCCACTTTTGCAACTGTGTTCTCCGTCCTTCCACCCTTTCCTCATCCACAGCCTGGCATGGTGTGGGCGTTTTATGAATCCCTGTTCAGTGTGGAGGTTTCCAATCCCAAGTCCCACATGGGAACTAGCTAGGAAAGTCCAAAGACCCTTTGAAACCTCCCTTTGCCTGAGTCTTGGACGGTTGGCCCAGGCTTTGCTCCCTCACTGTGTGTGTTTTAAGTGTACATTAGAGGCAGCCTGGTGCTTGCAGGGAATGAGGTCTGAAGTGGCTCTCGTTGCCCCACCCTGTTTCTATCTGACTATAACTTCTCGGTTCTACAGACTAGAGTTGGATGTCCAAGTGCCTGTTGAGTGGACGAGCTTGCTCCCTGGCTCTGCCAGATGGGAGAAAGTCACACTACATGATTCACCACCAGTTGCTTTGCCTTGTTACATCCTTATGAATAAATTGGGCGACTGCGGAAAGATCACTACATCTCTGATGCAAATCCCCACTAGACGACAAATATAGATGCCGTGGTCATAATCACGGTGGCATCTCGATCTGCCTGCGGTGATTAAAGCGCAACCAAATTGCCATTTAATCTCATTTCAGGCCATTTCCAAATTGTGTTGTGTAAAGACAGCGTGACGCAGAGATACTCTGTGTAGCCTGCGCTTTAGTGTTTAGAGTTTGTTACAAACTGCAGCATCTGCTGAGGAATAGCTCAGGTTTGCCTGCATTGTGGCGTGTGAACACGAACAATCTCCATTGTCCTATTTTTGATTCTCTTTGTAGAGGCCATTTTTGCTCTGCCTTGCAGAAGCCTTCTCCATTCTCTTATCTACTGGAAAAGAAATTCACAGTGCATCTCAGGGAAGCAGATCCCCTTCTGGGTCTACCTAGTGATGCCCAGTGGTGAACTCCTTTCAGGATGGATTTTGTGCATTGCCCTGGACATATAAAGATGGCTTTCTCTGGGGACACCTGGCATTGCAGAAGCTTGTGCTGAAGGTTCATGAATGTTACCTGTGCCTGAAGGAAAAGGGCACAGGGCCTCTCCTCAGCAGAGATGTTAGGCGTGAGTTAAAGAGAAAGCAGAAATGAAGGCCTGGGATGAGGGTACACGTATCTGAGAGGACAACCAGAGATCTAGCCCAGGCAAATTGGCCAGCTGGCTCCTGTGGGCTCTGCTGTAGTAGCCGGCAGCCAAGCAGCATGATTAATCTCATTTCCCTGCAGCAATTCATTTGAGGACTTGAGACCCATCTGCATGGACATTCTCTCGCCAGTTCTGGGCTGGCCAGGGTTGAGGAGGGCCCTCGTGACTCAACATTATTAATAGGGAGCTCCCAGAAACAGCTTTTCACCTTACTGGGATCAGAATAAGACCAAAATGTGAATACGGTCTCCACGGTGGGAGCGTACTGTCTGGGAGGGGCTGCTTGAGTATCTGCATGGCCACTCACAAAGGAGGAAGGCTGCTTAGCGTAGAGAGCATCCTTCCAAACTCTCTGTCTCTGTTCCTGATGTTTGAGGCATGGACTTTGGAAGTTCTAAGAGAGATTAGGAATCGAAGTGGAAAATACATAGGGAACCACAATTGAGCTGCTGTGTGTCCCAGAGGAGAAGCTATTCCTGACTACACGTGTGTGTGTGTGTGTGTGTGTGTGTGTGTGTGTGTGTGTGCACATCTGTGTGTGGTTCCAACTGCTGGGCCAGAGACAACAGGCGACCAAAGTCTGGCTGTGTTGGTGTAGAATTGCCCAGTGTTCCTCATTTGGGAGTGCTGCCCTGGAATCCAGAGCTGAAGGGAAGGTCTTGGGGAACATTCCAGGTGTATTACTGATGAAGCTGCAGAGCCTCTTTTCTTCCTAACTATCATTTTCAGGACTCATTATTAGTGTGGGGTCAGTCACTCAGGGAAAGACAAGGCTGTAGGAAGAGCACTGGAAGGCATTCCTGAGCCTGGTCAGCCCAAGGCTTATCTAGTTAAAAAACCACAGATTACATGTATCCTGTCTATGTGTAGGCATAGTTTATACAAGCTTGGGGCTTACATGTTAGAGGTATTTTGTTGTTGTTGTTTGGTCTCTCAAGCAAAGTAAGTATAAACTTCATCACACCATCTTGGAGAGAAGCTTAAGAACAGAATGTGCTAAAGGGAGGTGAAGCATTCTATTCTGCAGGGCCTCACCTCAAGGTCAGGAGACAAACAGCTCAAAGACTTCAGGAAGTTGCTAAAACTGATCTGATCTACCAGGTCTCTCCTTCCCTCAGTGTGTGCAGTCAGGATGCCTGAGAGATCCTGTTAGACAAACAGAGCTGCCTAGAAGCGGCTCAGACCAGGAGAGCTGCTGGAGATGAGCAGAGAGCAGCCAAGGACAAAGGAAGCGAAGACAGCCCAGCTACCTGGAAGACATACTCCTCAACCTGTTGAGCCGCCTGCAAGTTGTGCCGTGAGCTCCAGGGTTCTACATTGACTGGATAGTGAGCCATGACCCATGCTGGAGATTCTTGTGCTGCAGCCGGCTTGAGTCTTTCCTGCTCCTGTAAATAACCCCTCCCCCCACTTCTGTATGTAATCGCAGTAAAGCTCATTTGTTCATAAAGTTGGACTCTGGTGTGTCATTGGTTCTCTATCTTGGGTGAGTAGACATTTGCTATCATCTCGCCAGGGACAATGCCACACACTAATCTCTTTATCTTCATCTTTTGTAGTATCCTTTATAACAGAGCAGGAAGTTTAATACATGTTTTCCATTTTTTCATGAGTCACTCAGATCTAAGGAGGCTGGGCATCGTGATGGCTAGTTAATCAAGACTTCATGTCACAGTCTGAGCCTCAAGATTGGGCAATAGAATGCCAAAGGGCCATCTTGGGTATCAAGCCTTAAACTTGGAGGATCCCAGCTCTCTTCTGGTCAGTTAATTAAATTAGAAGATCCCAAGATAGCACCTCTTGCTTTCGGAAATAAACAATCCCCACACATTTTGGAGCAAAACCCAATCTGTGCTGTGAGCTCATGGTTGGAGAAACTAAGCTTGGGATGTTTTGTTTTCTACACAGCTCCAAATCCCACAGGAGAATCCTAAATGGATTTTCCACTTTCCCCCATTGTTTTCTTGCTTTACCATTGGGCATCGTTTTGCCACTTTCCCTCTGTTTCCACATCCCAAATGCTCTACAATCTTTTAGCGTTTCCTCATCTTGCACCATCACTTTGGTTTGAGACACCCTCATTCTTTTTTTGTTGATTGAAGCAGATTTCTAACTCACCTCATGGTTCTTGCTGGACCTTCTCTGTGATGAATTTTGGTTCCTTTAAACCATACAGCCTGGAGCTGGAGACATGGCTTAGTGGTTGATAGTGCTTACTGCTCTTGTAGATGTTGGCTGTTTGGTTCCCAGCACCTGTGTTCCATGGCTCACAACCACCTGCAATTTCAGCTCCAGGGTATCTGATGCTTTTCTGGTTTGCATATACATACACACAGAGAAGTAAATAATACAATTATATATATATATTCACACATATATAAAAGTATATAATTATAAGTATCTATATTTACAATTTATATTTATTTATAAAATATATTATTTATAAATACACATATAATAGTATATAATTAATTTATAAATATAAGATATAAAATAAACAAACATTTTATAGATAATATATTTTATAGTCATATATTTATTATAAATAAATAAATTTATATTTATAAAATTTATAATAAATGTAATTTCTTTATAACAAATATATAATTATTAAATATATTTATACATAAATAATTTAATTTATATGATATATCTATATATTTTAAATATATATTTTGAAGAGCCTGCACATCTGCTTCTATCATCATTCTACCCAAGTCCTCTCTCAACCTTCTGTTGCCTACAAGGTGAAGTCCAAGGCAAATTCCTGAGCTCTCTGCATGGTTGCAACTTGAAATCCCAACCCCAATCTCATCTCTCCCATCTCCCAGACAACCCCGAGCTCCCTGCTACTCCTGCAGAGTACCACACTCTGTTTTTGCTGTTGGAAAGCTGTATCATTATCTCTCAGCCAGCAAGTCTCTAAGCCCTTCTCCTCACTGTTTAGTGTTCTTTTGGGAACAAGCTTTCCCTGTTGATTACATAACCCTCCACCTGCTGCTGAGGACGGTGGCATAGCTAGTCCCCAGCCACAGTGCTCATCAACAGCCCACTCCATAAATGGCTGTGAGGTTTCAAGGCCAAGAACTGTGGCTCACACAGGACCCCCCCCCCAATAGCGTTTCACTGCTTTGTCTGGCTTCCAAGGAAATTCCGTAATGTAAACCACACTAGCCACTTTCATTTCAGGGGGAAATGACACAGCACATTAAGTGCACGCCAAGTTGTTTTTGATTAGTGAGATAGTATGAGTTTACCCAAGACATCACAGGTCCTTTTCAGTAGATCAGGATGAATGTATGGACCTGCCTTCTCTACATTAGGAGCCAAGACCGTTCTCCACCAGCACACTGCAGAGCGGTTCTGTAGCCTCAGGCAGTCACTCCAGTCCTCGCTCAGTGTGGACCTCTGGAGCACTTACAGATTGCCTATTTAAAAAAAATATTGAAAGATGCCATGGCATCTTCTGCCTTGCCACGTGCTTAAACTCAGTTCTCTTTTCTGTATCTTCGTATATTGTTGGGATCAAATAGCCTGTCTTCTGAATCAGTGCGCCATGTTTACACCGACTGCTCTCCTCCCGAGTGACAGTTCCTCCAGACTGCTACACTGTCATCCCTCCCCAGCTCTGAAGATTCTGTAGCCTCTGTCAGGGGCTCCCAGCTTCCAGTCTTGTCATCGTGTGGCTTTTCAATGAATGCTTGCCTCTTAGTTGCTAGGTTGCTGCTCTTACAGCTAAGGGTCTTTCATAGGGAACAGTTAATTTTCTTTTAAAAGAAACTGAAGGAAAAATCTGGATTCAAATGAAAGGCAAACTCCACTTATGTGACGCTATGACACCTTCCCTTGCTACGAGTTCAGGCAAAGACGAGCTTGTCCAGGTAGTGTTCTATGAGTTCCTTCTGGGTCTCAATTTTTTTTTTTAATGAACCTTCCTCATGAAACTCAATCTCCTATCACCTCACAGAGGGGAGTCATGGAGAATAAGTGGTATGACTCTTTCACTATGCTGAAAGGTGTCTATTAGATGTCGAATGGGTCCTACAGGTACATCCGGGAGTTTGTCCTTCCAGTTTTGATAGTTATAGTTTCCCCGCATTCCCACAAGAATAAGAATCTCTCTGGAGTAGGAACCATTACTTCTACATTCTAACTCCTGTCCTGCAGTGCTTGGGGTGTCTGAGAGAGTGGATGTCACACCCAGGTTCAGGAATAGATTCCTGAATGAATATCCTTGACAGTAGATATCTTGAATTTTCATTTCAAAACTGATGCAACCAAGGCTGAATTAATGGTTTCATCTTCCTAATTTCCTTCATCTTTGATCAGGAATCTTGAACATTTATAGGGTTCAAACTCTAGTCCTGATACAATAAGCTTAAAAAGAGAAAAGGCGTGTCTTGACTCTGAGCAGTGGAGGTTTCCACTCAGGTTCAGGATTGGCTGCTTAATGTTTTGGGGTCTGAAGCAAAACAGGGAGTCCTGTTGGATAGCATGATAAAATCTCTTCCATGAGGGCTGTAAAAATTAGAGAGGACTCTAGAGCCCCAAGGTCTTCTTAAAGGGCATTTCCCTTGGCTAGAAGAACACTGTTATTGGCCTCTACCTTGTAAAGCTTCCTCTGCTTTTCCATAGTGTCAATTTGGGATAAAACACTCGGCAACTGGGACACTTTGTAGGAAAAATTTTAAGATCCAAACTATAGTACCATGTATTGTCACTTTCTCCATTTATTTACATGTCCCCCCATTTCCTAGTACTTACTTGTATAGCCTAGAGGGGACCTTCAAAGACAATGTTGTCAAATGGAAGGGGTGGGCATTCAGAGCCTTAAGTTAGTGTTTGCAGAGGGCCAGCCTTCCTTATGATGGGTGAGTTTCCTATGATCATCTACTGCAAGCCACTTCCCTGGAGGAGAGCCAAGAGAGTAGCCACAGCCTGGGCATTGATCTGTTAATTCATCCTCCTGTTACTCATCTGCAGATTTCTGGTTGACCTACTTTCCCGTAGGTCATGGGAAGAACTAAGGAATCCACAACAGCTCTGGCTACAGGGGAAGAAAAATCATTCAAAATCTTCTGGACAAAACTAGAAACCAAACAGAACCACCCCCTCCCCAAACCCAACACCCGTCAGAGGGACTCAGCCAGATTTCAGATGGAGTCTTAATTTTCTTTTTTGGTTGCTATGACTAAACACACTGACTAAGGCAGCTTCAAGAAGAAAGGGTTTATTTGACGAACAATTCCAGGTTGTAGTCCATCATTGCAGGGAAATCTAGCAGACAGGAACTTCAAGCAGATTGTTACATCACATCTGTAATCAGCAGCAGAAAGCAATGGATTAATGTATGCTTGCTAGTGCTAACTCACTGTTTCTACTCTTATATGGTCCAGAATCCCATTGAGGTGTTCCAGCCATAATGGGCGGGGCTTCTTACTTAAATTAATATTGTCAAGATAACTCTCCATAGACATGCCCATGGACCTTTTTAACATAGACAGCCCTTTATTGGGTCATTCTTCCCAGGTGATTCTAGATTGTGTCAAGCTGACAAAGTACACAGATGGCTACCATCTCCCTGAGGCCTTTTGCAGCCATGCTCTTCCAGCAGCCTCCACTGAGGTCTCTGCAGCTGAGGTCTCACATCATCTTCCCTGAGGATCTCTGCATCTGATCTCACATGGGAACCATAGCATAATCTCAATGTTCACCCATGTTTGAATAATGATTAACAAACTTTGTAGTACTTTTATAAAAACATACTGACATCAATCCTCAGGGACAGCTCCTATAATTCCCTTCTTACAGCTATGGATAAATTAGCTTTCTTAAGATGTGTGTATTCAGTCAACCAATTCAAAACTTTCTCTGAGTATATAGCATATACATGTCATGAACTAAATTAAAAAAAGAAATGCTTTCTAGAAACATGTAAACCAGACAGTAAAATACAATACAAAACCACAGCCTATGAGAAGGAGCATAAAAATTGTTAGGTAAAATGCCCCATGAGATCACACATAAAGCACAGCTAAAGCCCTATGATTCCTCAGAATTGTATGGAGAGGAATGGCCTACTGTGTTTGGCATCCAGGGCCTTCAGGGATGGGGTGGTAAGGGACAAAAGCCCTTTGAGAGCTATGGAAGTGAAGGGCTTGGAGTCCACACTCAGAATGATGGGCTGGTTTTGATAGTAGTATGTGGCCCAGAAGACATTTGAGGGCCAGTGAGGACCCTGCTCCCTATGGCAGAATGAGAGGAACAAAAAAGGAATTAAGGCTGCTGAGAAGAGAGCCTTGTCTGAGGCCCCAGTCAGCCGGTGGCGAGTTAGCACTGAAGCCAGGACTTGAGTACTTCTCACAGACACAGGCTGCCCTGTTCTCAGGAAATGCTCCATTACATAAGGGGACTGGAAGCATGCAGAAACCGAGTCAGCGTTGAGGAGATATAACCATCCAGCTGCAGGTATCCATCTTGTTCAGTGTTCTGTCCTTCGTTCTGGAGAAGTTCTGGGGTGCTGCGCCTACCCTCACCTGCACACTGGTCTCTGGGATATTCCGCTCAACTAGCCTGCTCTCTGGGCGTCCCTCAGAATGGCTTCCATAGCACTCAGAGAGGTAGAGGAAACAAAGAGTTCCTTCCTTTTAGCCTCCCAAAGCCTGGTAGGACCTTTGCCAGACTCAGTTGCTGCCATCCTGGTGATCAGCCAGGTCCAAATGGGAGTCTGGGGCTGAGGGAAGGACTCCTACCTGCTTAGCTCTGTAGCACTGGCCCTGAGGAATGGCTGCTCCTGAAGTTTCTGTCATGTCTAATTTCTCTGTGGCAACAGCTTTGACTTAAATCGTCCTCTCCAATTGAGCCATTGTCATTTTGTTGATGGTAATTTATACATCAAATAATTACAGTTAGTGTGGGATGCAGACACAGGTACCTTGAAACTGTGGGTGCCTGCTTATTGGAAGAACCATCTTGTTCAACCTACACCAGGAGCCCTGATACTGTAGTTTCCTTTTTATTTGCTGTGCTAGGCATGGCTTCCTACTCCAGAGATATTCCCTACCCCCAAACACTCTCCTCTCAAACAGCATAAGGAGCTTGGGGGAGACAACGAAGGGTGGTAGGGTGGTCCTTGTTTGGATGAGTTTCTAGTCCCCAGAACAAAAGAGACTTGTGCACAAGTAATTTGATCCCAGAGCAGTGTAGGTCAGCCACAGATGCTCTGTGCTCGGAGACCAGGAGGCAAGCAGCACCTTCCACTCAGCTGTCTTCCATTCAATTCCACCATCTGTGCTGAGAAAGCACTGTGGAGAGATGGGGGCTGGGTGCAAAGTCACAAAACCTGCTATGACAGAACACAGGCTGGCCTTTCCTCCCTCTTGCCCTCCCCCTCCTGCTTCTGTCATCTTTCCTTCCCTGTCCCTTGCCCTGTCCTCTCTCTCCCCTTTTCCCTCTTCCTTCTCTCCCGTCTTTTTATCCTTACCACCAACTCTCTTGGCTGTTGCTCTTCTTTCTTTCTTTTCTTTCTTTCTTTCTTTTTTCTTATATTTTTTAGATTATAATTGAGACATAATTACCTTCCCTTTTCTTCCCCAAAACCCTCCCATGTGCCCCCTTGCTCTCTTTCAAACTTATAGCCTATTTTTAAAATTGTTGACACACACACACACACACACACACACACACTATTATAGCTAATAGGATTAACTTCTGGCAAAGAAATTAGATTTGTTTCAAAAAGTGGAGTACCAATAGGAAAAAAATGTAAATATGCTTTTAAAGATAACATCCTAAAAGGGTCCAGGAGATGTGGACAGATCCTTGTGTAATCAAAAGGATGAAGAAAAAGGTAATGACAGAAATTTCAATGCTTTGGAAAATGGTAAATGAAGTGGAGAGACGTGAGAACTGGAAGGCCTTGAGCTCACACATTGTTCACTGTTAATGAAGCCAGACTACACGCCAGGGCAGTTCTAGTGTACTGAACACTGATTGGCTGGAAAAGAGTAGCTTCTCCCGGCTTCTATCCAGCCTCTGTTCTCCCATTGATTCCTTTTGACCAGCTTACCACAATGTAGGAATGGACTCCTTGTGATGACTACCCCGCCACATTGCAGCAATGGACTATAACCCAGTTCTCCTCCCTGCAGGAAGGGACTCCTCTAGACCAGCCCACCTCCCTGCAGGAAGGGACTCCTCTAGACCAGCCCACCTCCCTGCAGGAAGGGACTCCTCTAGACCAGCCCACCTTCCTGCAGGAAAGGACTCCTCTAGACCAGCCCACCTCCCTGCAGGAAGGGACTCCTCTAGACCAGCCCACCTCATCGTAGGGATTTGCAAATTGATTAGAACACTGCCTTTAGAAAATGGCTCCAATGCTACTGCCAATTTTCATCTTAATTATTGAGGCCTCTGTCAAAATGTTTGTGTTTGACTTCACCTTTAACAAGTTTTGTTTTTTCTGAATGTTTCTATATGCCAAGCACTATCTCGAGCAGAAATTGGAACAGGGTTGAATCTTGGCAGCTTGAATTGGTACTCAGCAATGACCAGCAATGTGCCTTGTAAATCAGCAAGAGGAGACCACAAAGAGTCCAATACAAAAATGACTGTAGAGTTTACATGAGCAATTTGCTTACACATGAGAGCATGCATGCATATATGCATGCGTACTGCATATACTTATAGGAGATAGGCTTGTACAATAAACCTATTTGAAGATTTTCATTTTACTTAATAAAGAGCTCCAAGAAGCAATAATGAGATTCTTATGACCATATTACAAAAATGTTTAAAATGCAGACCAAACTCTTTAATTATAAATATGTTTATCTCTTGACTCAGCAAGCCTGCTTGCAGGTTCACTCTGAGTAGAAGGTTACTGCTTGGTAGAGGGTATGCACTCAATGATGCCCATAAGTAATGGTTTACACTCAGAAAACTGTGAATGACCAGACTGCCCCCCAATAGTGAGCTAGTACACAACATACGGCAGAACCTTACAGTAAAATACCACAAGCCTTTTCAAAAGGCACCTAAGGTACATAGACTTGAATTACATTTGCCATGGGGCAAGGTCATAGAACGGTTGGTATTATGTTCTAGACTATACATCTATAGTAGAGTGTTTTTATGTCAGGTTGACATAAGGTAGGAAGAAGGAACCCTAATTAAGAAAGTGCCTCCATAAGACTGGCTGGTAGGCAAGTCTGCAGGGCATCTTCTTGATTGATGATTATGTGGGAAGGCTCATCTCATTATGGATAGTACCACCCCTGGGCAGGTAAGAAAACACCTAGCAGACTAGGAAAAGCAAGCCAGTTAGCAGCACCTCCTCCATGACCTCTGTGCCAGTTCCTGCCTCCAAGTTCCTGCCTTGCTTGAGTTCGTGCCATGACTACCTTTAATGATGAATTACGATGCAGAAGTGCGAGCGAAATAAATGGTTCCTCCTTCAGTTGCTTGTGGTGTTTTGTCACAATACTAGTGACCCTAGCGACAACAGATACATATGGGTGTGTGTAGACTTAAGACATCCAGAGAGGGGGAAGTCAGAAAGCAAGTGGTGATATTCTGGGGGGTAGGGGATTCTATCACTTTTTTGTGTAAAAAGCCATATGGTTTGAATCGTGACACTGAAAAGTGTGATTTTCATAAAAAGAGTAACGATATTTAGTCTAAAATTAGACAATAAGAGTTTGGGTGTGGCTTCCTTCTGAGTTTTGCAGAAGGTGTCAGAGCAGGAGTCTGAAAACTACAGGCTAATATCTGCTTCTAGTGATGAAATCAGTTTGGTAAAACCCACACACAACCCCTTGTACAGTTGTTTGTATGTTATTGTAACAGGCTCCCAGACCTCAGTAGACGCCCAGATCTTAGCACAACTGATAGTTTGATAGAAATTTGTTCAGGCCTTGGAACCCAACACACAGGCAGCAGTGCCTGCCATAGCAGAAATGTAGACCTAATCCACCTGCCAAAACAGAAACACAGGTTAGGCAGGCGGTCCCGGGATGTAGCTGGGATAGTCTTTAACTGTACTGACTTTGCTTTTTGACTGCTATAGTTCAGCTTCTTGCTGACTGTTCTTGTTACCCAAAGTGTGCTTAAAAAGTCTAGAACAGCAAAGCTCAGAGCTACATGGTTGGGGGAGTTCTCTGTGCAGCTGCCAGCCAGCTATGGAGACTATTTGGCTTTAAGAGTCCATGTGATTTCACTGCTAGGGATCCCACAAACAGACCAACCTATCCAACTGTCACCCACATATAGAGGTCCTACGTCAGACCCATGCAGGCTCCCTAATTGTTGGTCCAGAGTCTATGAGATCC